>JAFMOD010000544.1:1541864-1609948 GCA_019802435.1 Corydoras maculifer | reverse complement strand
GGGGGGGGGGGTCCTATTGTCCATCCAGAGAAAAGCATTGCGGCTGCTGGTCAGATACAGCAAGGACAGGGTGCCAATCTATCACTGGGCACAGACTCACTCATACAGACACGCACAAACACTCTATATGGGGCAATTAGGAGAACTCAATTGACTTGATCCGTGTTTTTGGACTGTGGGAGGAAACCGGAGAACCCGGAGGAAACCTATGCAGACACGGGGAGAACATGGAAACTCCACCCAGATGGGGATTCGAAACTGGAATCCCCAGTGCTGAGAGGCCAACATGGTAAGCACTAAGCCACCATGCCACCCCATTGTAATTTGTAATTTGCAAATTGTAAATGTTCTGTAATGTTACTAGAGACACATCATCATTACGAAATTAAATTCCTTGGGCATAACATACTTGACAAAAATAAATCTGATTTTGATAAAACTGTAGAACCGTTTTAACCAAATGAAGTTATTCTTTTGTCTGGTCATCACCTTATACTGTGACAGATCTCCAGAATTGATCAAACCTTATTGGATTTAAAAACTTGTTTTTAAATGTGCTAACCATTAAGCCAACCAAGTTTTGATGTGATGGATTTGTTTTCTTTATGAAATTAAAGTTGTTAAGTTAAGAGGAAAAAACACACTATTACACATTATGTAATAATGTCCTAATCTTAATGTCATAATGTGTAATAGTGTGCTTTTTCCTCTTAACTTAACAACTTTAATTTTTAAAAGGAAACAAATCCAACACATCAAAACTTTATTTGCTGGCTTACTTTCAGTCTGCCTCTTTCCATCATGTCTCATTACATATACTGCACACATTTCATCACCCCCTTTTTTTTTTTATGTTGCCTCCATTCCCTTCAGTCTGTTTTTAGCATATTGCCTCAATGTCTGTTCTGCCTGTGGGCCTTAAGGCTTTACCTGGAGCTGCGCTTTGACCATCCAGCAGGGCAGAACAGAGAACCTTTCAGCACTTAGATCTCCTATGATGCTGTGGTTCAATTCTGGCATGTTTACCAAGATTACTTCACCGCCTATCCATTCCAGCCACCACTGAGAGTGTAAGCAAGAATAGGATGAGTGATCAGAGAGTGAGAAGCGTAAAAGAGTGAAAAAGAGTTTGTTTGTTAAACTTGTTTTTGGTTTTTTTAGACGTGAAACATCTTAGGAAACGCATTCTCTCACATCTCCCTTCTCTCAGTGGATATGTGTCAACTGGGATATGAGCAAAGAGCATGACTGCCAACAGTAGAATTATAAAAGAATATATTCAGAAATTAGCTTCACATTTTACATATTAAAATCACCAAATGATTCCTAATTGATTTTCTCAATAGAAATATTTTGCAATGTAACTACCAATATTTGATCACGCGTGGCTTAGTGGTTAGCACATTCGCCTCTCAGCGTTAGGGATTCCCGGTTCGAATCCCCATCTGGGTGGAGTTTCCATGTTCTCCCCGTGTCTGCGTGGGTTTCCTCCAGGTTCTCCGGTTTCCTCCCACAGTCCAAAAACATGGATCAAGTTAATTGAATTCTCAAAATTGCCCCATATAGAGTGTGTCTGTGTGAATGAGTGTGTGCCCAGCGATGGATTGGCGCCCTGTCCTGGGTCTATCTGCCCAGCGCCCGAGACGTTTTCCCCTGGATGGGCATGGGGAGCCCCACCGCGACCCTAATAGAGGATAAGCGGGAGATAATGAATGAATGAATGAATGAATATTTGATCACAACTAATTGAATGGTTACCCAGTTTTATCTTATTATCAGCTTAATCCTATACAGTGGCCTAGAGTTGGTGGGAGGGGGGTTCTACTTGCCCATACAGAAGAGAATGTTTTGAGCGCTGGGCAGATCCCCGGACACCCAGAACAGGTCACCAATCTATGGCTGGGCACATAGAATCTCACAGGCACACATACACTATATAGGCACAATATAGCTTGAATCCATATTCTTGGACTGTGGGAGAAAAAAATATATATGAAGAAAAGAGAAGGAAAAGTAGGGGATTAAGTGGAAGATAATGACATTAAGGGCAGCACGGTGGGTTAGTGGTTAGCATGCTCGCCCCTTAGCCCTAGGGATTCCCGGTTCAAATCATAATCTGTGTGGAGTTTCCATGCTCTCCCCGTGTCTTTGTGGGTTTCCTCCAAATTCTCCGGTTTCCATCCATAGTCCAAAAACATGGAACAAGTCAATTGAATTCTCCAAATTGCCCCCTATAGAGTGTGTTTGTGTGTGTGTGTCTGTGTGAGTGAGTGTGTGCCCAGAGATAGATTGGCGCCCTATCCTGGGTGTGCCCTGTCCTGCCCAGCACCCGAGACGTTCTTGGGCATGGGGACCCCCTCCGCGACCCTAATAGAGGATAAAGCGGAAGATAATGGATGGATGGATAATGACATGAGATTTACATTATTCTGCCACACAGTATATGGAAAAAAAATATTGAGCAAACTCGGTATTAATCCCTTTTTTTGTCCATTCATTTAGTAGTGCAATTGTGATATCAGACACAAATATTGGATGAGATGGTCTGGTTTGCAAACTTTGCTCCAGTTCATTCCATTGGGAAATTTGTTGGGGTTGAGATTAGGGCTTAGTTTGTTGAGTCAAGTTTGTTAACACCAAATTTACACAACTTTGCTTGTACACTGTGGACCAGCCATGCTGGAATAAACTGTTATACCGCTACAGTAAGAATTTATTTTATTGGAACTTAGAAGCTTTAAATTAAAAAATATAAAAATATTCCCCCAAAACTACCATAGTTGAATAGTCTACTTACATTCATCAAATTCGGAATTGTTTTTTTGACTTCCAGATGAAGAGGTCCAATTCAACATACAGGAATGCTTTTTCACTGCCCCAGAGTCAAATTGCAGTATGCTTTACACCAATACAGTGCCTGCCATTGTGCTTATCGATTTAATTAACAACTCTAATTAACTCAACTGTGTGATTCCATGGATCTTTGATTTTTTAATCTTAACAAGCTTAACAACAAATTTTAAGTCCGTGCTCTAAAATAAACAAACAAACAAACAAAAAACATTACCAGCATTTAGAAGACTCCCTTTTTGTCTTGACAAGGGTTGTCACATCATAAAATCCAAGCAACTCAAGTTAAAGGCTCAAGAATCAAACTTATGTCAAAATATGAGTGCAAAAATGTAAACAGTTCTAACACTGCACATATGGTTGACAGTTTTAAAGATAGAAAGACTTTTTTTTTTATACTTTACTAATCTAGGAGTCGTATTCATATCTAGGAGTGTATTTTGTGTATCAAGTAAGTTGCACGTAAATACTGTTGTGAAGTAATTGTTGTTGAGCAGTAGTTTGATAATGGTTAGAAGACCATGCTACAATTTGCAATACTAAAATAATATTTTTTTCCAAATTAAAACATTTAATGCAGCGGCAAAACATTCTAGTAGTGGAATATTGTACCAAAAAAAAACATTTACATTGGAAACATTTATTGCAATTTAAAACTCTAATAATTATTATTTTTTAATTTTTCTGTTGATAGTGTTTATTTTTTGCTGTTTGCCATTATTCCTTGTTTGTAACCTTTCCCCCCCATGGCTAAATTAAGGTTAATTAAATAAATAATTTGTGTCAACAAATTTAGCCCAGTGTTACTCTGTTTAATTCAAAAATAAATAGTAAAAAGAAAAAGCTGAAGCTACATCATGTGACTTACAGGCTTGTGCAAAATAAAGGATTTTTTCTCATGACTGCACATTCAGAATAATACAGAGCAAGTATGGCTTTTATGAAAATGTCACTAAAAAGCACCTTCATTCCTAAAATATGGATTTGTGCAAATTGTCTCTAAACAATTTACAGCACTTTGGGACAGATGAACTAATGAGATCACGGTGCAGATGGTTGACAATGCAAAATTCAAACATATCACCTCAAACATCCTGGCTTGAAGTTAACATCTATCACAAAAAGGGAAACTGAATTTTAATCAGTAAACACTTCTATACAATAATATTATCCGTGCTAATGTGAGGTCCAGCAGCCTAAAACCAAATTTTGATATATAATGACCCTAAGCACATCTGCCTGTTCACATCTATATAATCTATCTACATCTGAATGGCTAAAAACTGGAAACATTGAGAGGTTCTGACCTCAACCTTCATATAAAGTTATACATTTTATATTGAATGTTTTGTATTTTTTAACATTTTAACAGATTGTTTGCTAGCAGAACAGAATTAAGAGAGGGTGCAAATATTATCTTGTCATACCAATCTGAAGATATGTTTAACTAGATAGTGTAGCTCTGTATGTTGCTTTTACATACTCTGCATGTTGCTTGTACAAACTTGTACAATACTTTGTACACCTCTGCTCAATGTTCAATAGTCATTGGTACAGAGATGTGGCACGAGGCATGAGGACTGTGCAGAGTCTGTGAATGAGAGGCAGAAAGTCAGAAAAGCAGATCAAATAAATGGAAACACCTGCTGTTGCTTTATGTGATAAATTATCTCTTCCTTCTGTGTGCAGTAAGAAGGAGTAAAATGGAGAACGACCACCCGAGTGGGAGAGAGATGACCATGCTGTGTGTCAGTGTCTGTGAGTGTTTGTGTGTGTGTGTGTGTGTGTGTGTGTGTGTGTGTGTGTGTGTGTGTGTGTTGAAACACTGAACCTGTTGAAGATGATTTTGTGGCAATGTAATCGTTTTTTTGAATTCAAACCCTACATGTCCTTTTTCTTCACTCTATGAACTGTCACACTGGTGCTGAAAGCCCAAAGTGACGAAAGTACATCAGCACTTTATCTTCACCACTAAAATGCTCCATTTCCTTGCAAGCAAGTAGCATGTGCAGACCTATGACCTCTGACACTGCACATTGACCAACAGCAGCAAATTGAGGCAGAAGTCAGAAGGATGTTGCATGGTCTGGTCCAAACAACAAGTGCATTCGCTGATTCACTGATGGTGGCTGACAGGCAAGACCAGGACATACCAGACCCAACCTTCACAAAGATGGGAACAGAGGACAAACTCTCTGGAGATAGTGGCGGAGAAAAGGACTATGGACAAACTACTGGACATTATAGATGAAGCCAGTCACCCTCTGCACACTGTCATCGCTGACCAGAGGAGTTTGTTTAGTGGCAGACTGCTTCTTTCCAAATGGACCAACAGGCTTAAAAACTTTTTTGTTCCTCATGCCATAAAACTGTACAACTTCTCTCTAGGGGGAGGAGGGGTAACTGACTGACAACCGATGGAATGGGGCAGTAGCCTGACCAACACTATAATAACATAACCCGGAATATGTCCAATAACTGTATTATGGTGCAATAAAATATTTTACATTGGTCATTTAGCAGACACATTTATCCAAATCAACTCATAAAACAAGCACATGGTAAGCCACAGCATCCATGGAACAATGAGGGTTAAGGGCCTTGCTCAAGAACCCACATCAATGGTAACTTCAGTGGACCTGGGATTTGAAACCACAACCTTCAGATTGATAGCCAACACCCTGACCATTTGGCTACCACACCCTTTTCTAATATATACTGTATATACTAGTAATGTATCCCTCTTCTCTATTTCTATTTCTTTGCTATCGGTTAAAAAGGAATCGTCCCGAAGGGATTAATAAAGCCTCATCTGTCTGTCTGTCTGTCTGTTTGTCTGTTTGTCTGTTGGTCTGTCTGTCTGTCTGTCTAACCATTAATTAATTTTATATAAATAACCTTAACTAGACCTGTGTCCAATCATTGTTAAAAGACTGTGTAAAATACATTTAGTTAATAATACCCAGTGTAATGCAAGTGTATGCTATGATCATGATCTGTGTTAAAGATAATCGTGGCTTCGAAATCATCATCATCATCTCTGTTTATTGCAAAAAGGAATGCGTATTTGTTTGTGAATGTGTGTGATGGGTTTAGAGTTGTATTGTCTAGATAGAATGGGAATGCTGGACAAAGATTTTGAGGTACATTGGTCTTGACAAAAAGGTTTTAGTGTAATTTAACCACATATCTCTAAGGGAATAAAAGTAAAGGTTTTATTAAACAGTTTTACAAATCATCAAAAAACGGTGAGAAAAAAGAAAAAACTGTTGAGAAACAACTATTACTAAACAAAGCATGTGCATCTAATGGCTTGTACTAATTTCTTGCTTAAACTGTTGTGTATCATTTCACAAGTCTGTAATTAATCAGAAACCCTGCTTTCCTCTGCTGGACAGCAAGAAGATTCTTCCTTTCCCACACTGCTCTGCACGATTGCCTGTTGATTCTGCATGTTTTTTCAGTTGGATCAACTGACTCTTTCCGAAAGACAAGTTGATATCTCTACCTATTCTGTGTGGATGACACAAAAAGAAGCCGATTACATGCTTGAGTGCTCCCTGAGGGCTCAGCTCATAAAAAAGCACCATAGAAACCCTTCAGGAAGCAGGGCACAGCTGCATACAAAGAAAACTATGCACTAGGGAAAATATTTTTGGGAAGACCATGAAATGCCTAATTATTCAAATGACAGTCTATAGTTTAGGCACACTATATTATTTAATTTAGCTCAAAAGTATATATAAAAGTATATATACATATAGCCCAGCAATAGATTGGCGCCCTGTCCTGGGTGTATCTGCCCAGCGCCCGAAGCGTTCTCCCCTGCATGGGCACGGGGAACCCCCCCCACAACCCTAATATAGGATAAAGCGAAAGAATGAATGAATATATATATATATATATATATATATATATATATATATATATATATATATATATATATAAATATATATATATACTAAGAGAACCAACCAGAACTCCTAATCAAGGGACAGGGCACTAAGAGAACCAACCAGAACCCGAAATCGAGAGACAGGGCACCAATCTATCACTGGGCACTCACACACACACACACACACACACACACACACACACACACACACACAGAAACAAACAAACACATGCAATTTAGAGCATTCACTTTACCTTGAATCAATGATTTTGGACTGTACTATAGGTGGAAGCTGAAGAAAAATTCCCCGTGGACATAGGGGAGAACATGGAAACTCCACCCAGATTGGGATTCAAGGCAAATGTGCTAACCACCATGCCGCAACCTCTTGAATGAAGTGGAATTGCTACTTCAGTCATGTTGTTGTTATAGTCAGTGGTGCAGGAGTGTCATGTGAAATTGCTCTGAATTTTGTTTTGATTTTAGAATTTTGTCTTGATTTTTAGCTACTTGATAATGATGGCCAACTACCTTTTTTTTTAAACATGTTTCAGACTATTGCAAACCTCATTGTTTTTTACTCTGCTACAGGGATGACCTTAGTGCTCCATTATTATCAGTGAGGACGAGAAGGATCATTAACAAGACTTTAATGACTCGATCAACAAGCTGAGCTTGTTATGCACTTGGCCTCTGTTGTACTGATTTTTCTTGTCACTATCACCCTGGCCTTTTTTTAAGTCCAGGCATTAAATTAAAAAGCTTGTGTTATGTTATGTGTTATGTACCTTCTTAAACTTACCTCATTATGTCTTTTATAGTATGTAAGCCCACAGTGGGCAATCGAAAATCACATTTGCAAACAGTCTAGTAAACAAGACTGCCATTTTGACCCATGTTCAATGCTTGTACAAATGACGTTAAATTGATACGACATAATACTACATATAATACTACATAATCCATAATAAACGTTTTTTTCTAATTTACCAGTTGAGTTGTGCCTACTCGACATAGTCTCTCTTTTTCTCTCGCTTACTCTAGCTCACTCTCTCATAAAAAAAATTTCAAAAAAAAAAAAAAAAAAAAAAAAAAGCGGTGGGATGTCTAAGACTGCCCATAAAGGGTTGCTAAATACCCCTCATGGACATAGTAATTATTGTATAGAAAAATGTACTGGGACACACTTTGTAATGCATAATTTCAGGTGTTTTATGCAGTTTCATTCTCACAGGTGCATAAAACCAAGCACTAACTATGCATTTTGTTGGATCAATATGCATGAACAGCTTTTTTTCAAACAGAACTGTGCCCTAATGCAAAAAGTTAGGTCCATAAAGGCATTGCTGGATGAGACTGCAGTGGCAGGCACAGTGACCTGGCCTTAAACACATTTTGGATGAACTATAATAGAGATTATAAACCAGGAATGGATGAATGGGCAAAGAAAATCCACAAACCCCAGTGAAAATAACTGGTAAAGCAACATGGAATGGTTATGATAAAAACTAATAATATTTTTTATTTAAATACAGGGACACTATGTCAGATAAATACCATTTCATATGTTACACTCAGTCAAGCAGTCATTTGAAAATACATATGTATCATTAAATTTAATGTAATAGTACTTTTGCCAGAATATGCTATGGTTACTTACCCACTATTGCACATTTAATTATTGAAAAAAAGATTGAAACTAAAATTTTAAAATGCAAGCTAAATGCCTGACCATCTGAAGACACCCAGAGTACATATTACAACAAGTGGCTCATCTGTTCAGTGCAGTAAGAACCAGATGGAGAGAGCACCAAGGAAAGGAAGAGCAAGTTAGAAAAAAAGGGTGAAAGAATTGGAGATTGCAGAAACAGGACCCATGGGAAGCAGTTGTCCCCTCTGGGTTGTTTGGTGAGCAGACTGTACTACATGTATCACTCTTAGGCGTGCTGCTCCATTAGTCTGATTATCAATCTGCCTCCTGGGTCTCCAGAGAGCTCACCCTGATACTGTTAGCATAGCACAGTTATTGCTAATGCTCAGCACAGCAATACTGCCTATTTTCTGTCACAGTCAGCAACTTTTCTCCATGCCATCTTTGAGCGGGCCCAGTGGAGGTATCTCTCCTCTCTGTATTATTGATGAGACATTTGCATTCCTTTACGTGAACTCTAGCAAAACAAGTGTTTAGTAGAGAGCTGTTAGTTCTGCTACAATCGGTCCCTGAAGAACGGACTACACCATTTCTCATTACTGCAGCAAATTGGCACTTTGCACAATGAAAAGGAAATGCGTCAAAATGCAGTATCAATAATTTTTTCGATTTGATTTTCTTTTCCATTTTTTGCATTTATATGCTGGATGTCCTTTCATTTATTGTTTTAAAGTGAACAGGTCATATGATTTATGTCAAACATTGCTATACAAGCTCTGATATGAAATAAAATAAAATATTTGGTATATGGCGGCACGGTGGCTTAGTGGTTAGTACGTTCGCCTCTCAGCACTACGGATTCCCGGTTCGAATCCCCATCTGGGTGGAGTTTCCATGTTCTCCCCGTGTCCGCGTGGGTTTTCTCCGGGTTCTCCGGTTTCCTCCCACAGTCCAAAAACATGGATCAAGTTAATTGAGTTCTCCAAAATTGCCCCATATAGAGTGTATCTGTGTGAGGGAGTGTGTGCCCAGCGATGGATTGGCGCCCTGTCGTGGGTCTATCTGCCCAGCGCCCGAGACGTTCTCCCCTGGATGGGCATGGGGAACCCCACCGCGACCCTAATAGAGGATAAAGTGGGAGATAATGAATGAATGAATATTTGGTATATGTGCAATGCACTGTTATATTATAAGTATATAATATTTTTATTGAGGTGCTGACAGACAGACAGAAAGACATTCAGACAGACAGACAGACAGGAAACTTTATTGATCTCAAAGGAAACTTTAGGGCATCCAGCAGCTGCACGATATTGGACAAATTAAAGGTATTGCAAATTGCAGTAACAATCTGTACTATTAGCACTGACATGTATAGACATGTATAAATAGATGGTGGCTACACACAGTGTTAACATGCTCACCTTACAACAACAAGGTCATGGGTAAAATGTACAAAGGTCCATTCTGTACCTATGTGAGTTTCCACCAGGAAGAATCCAATAACAGGCTCGAAGGTGAATTGGAGATACTAAATTGCCTGTGCATAAGCACATATCTGACCCCCATTCATTTAAAAGCATTTTTACAGGGGAAATTGGCCTATGAGATGTAAGTCTAATTAATTTAAATATTTTAAAATATGGAATTATTTTTGTTTCCAGTATTTGAACCCAACAAGGTTCACTGTAATTGGTCATCTTAGAAAGGAATTTTCTTTTTTTTGGTTCAATTAATCTTTTTTTGGGGATTTTTGGGTCAAGGAATCTTTTGTTGTTTTGAATTTGGATTTTTTTTTTTATAGAAAGACAGGTTCATTTTATCTGTTGTTTAAAAACAGATGTGCCCTGTAATAAGTCAGTGTGGATGTAAACCAGATTAAAAGAAAAGCCTATAGGAGTTTAACTGATTTAAGTTAATGTGTACACTATTTACACACTGATAATATAGACAACATGCAAACAATTTCATTACAAATGTGTAGAAATGTGATCACTTTCTGGAACTGACTCTACCAGCTGCTGACAAAGTTGTCCTCCATCTTTCCTTGCATTGTACATATTTGCAAATACAACGACATTAAATAACACTAAAGTGTCTGAAATATTCTTGCTGCTTCTCATGCAGGGGCTTATGCAGAATTTTTCCTAGAACTTGATTTTCTACTACCAGAATTAGCTTACATGGCGTCTTTGTTCAAAGTAAAAACTCCATTATGTGCAGACATCGTATTCTGCAAGTAAGCAGGGTATTCTAATAGAAACAAACAAAGACAGATAAAAAAAAATGTCCACAACTGTCACTAATAAAATGCTTAGAAAGAATTTTTGCTATACTCATTTTAAAATTACTGATAAAAACCTAAATGATTTGTTATAAATATATATTTTTTTTAATCTATGAGAAAGTAATGGTGATTTTACTTGATATTCTTCTTCTATTTTCAGGTGATTATTTAAGTCACAGCATTGTAGAAAATAAAACCTCCAAAATAACATTCAATATATTTGATTGTGGGTGTTTTTGTCATCGCCCTTGACAGTGAGGGTGAGAAGTATATAGGAGCCTATGTGAAGTAACAACAGATTAGACAGGGGGATTTGGTGTGCTTGACAGGTGAGCCCAGCAGCAGACAACTAGACAAGCTGAGTGCCATTTGAAGTACTTTGTTTCATCTGTCGTGGAGATGTGAGAAGATATCACTGAAAAAGAGGGGCTAAGCTTCACGGATGACTGCTGTAAGGTTTGATTTAACAGCACGACTAAATCATACAGAAAATCACCTACAATTGATATGTGTGAATAACTGCCATGTGCACTAAGATTCTACAACATGAGAAGTCTTAAGAGAGCAGTAAAGTGTTGAGCCATGCTTTTTCCACAGAATCAAGAAAGTAAGAAAGAGAGAAAGAGAGAGAGAGAGAGAGAGTGAGAGAGTGAGGGAGAGAGAATGAGAGAGAGAGAGAGAGAGAGAGAGAGAGAGAGAGATTATCTGCTCTGATTCAGGCTCACAGTAGAGTAGAATGCCTTTGTAAAATAAAAAAGGAGTATAAACTAGAACTGAACTATAAACTATAAAGTAGAATAAATTAGAATGTTCTCATGTGCATCAAAGATCCACAGCAGAGACGGATCATGACTAAGTACCTCCTCAGTGACCACAGCCTGGCAGTAGAGATGGGCAACTACGAAAATTCCTGGTTGCCCCACGACGCTGTGGTCATTGTGAGAGTGGAGAAGTGGCACTTCCTTTGTTACGGTCCAAAAATTAAAAGTAATTAGAGACAAATTTGCACACAAACACAGAATTGGAGCAATCATACTATATATATATATATATATATATATATATATATATATATATATATATATATATATATATATATATATATATATATATTGGATCCATATATATATATATATACAGTATATATACTGTAGATCTTTTTTATTTTCTTGTATATACAATCATGCCTGTAAAGCTACTTTGAATCTTGATTAATCAAGAGAAGCCTAACAAGACACAACATAATAAAAAATTAATAGATCATCTCATGATGTGTTACAAAAGAAAAGGGAAAAAAATGTAGTAAAAGCAAACCTATATATGAAGATGAATGTAAAACAAGAGACTGGATTCAATGTAAGGGTGAGTGGGGAGTAAGGACAGGGACTGCTTTCATTAGTATCAGACACAATTCACTTTCCCTTTAGGGCACAGGTGACCATGCTGTGCTGAGCTCCAGCTACATTCACACCAGGCTAATCATTTAATTTTAATAACCACAGAGCTTCTTCCTCTCTTTCTCTCCTTCTCTTTCTCTCTTTTGCTCACTCTCTGATTTTGTCTTTCTCACTCTCCCTGCTCTATTTTTTCTTTCTATTTCTTTCCCATTTCACTGGCCTTACTGCCTGTCGTAGCCTTTGCTAAGGTCCAGCTAATTTTATTTTAATTGCCTGTGTCCTCAGCCGAGACTGAGCTGCCTCATTGTACCCTTCCCCTCTTAATAATTCATCCTTCCTCCATCTCTTTTTTTTTATCTTTACTGTTTCTCTTTTTCCTTTGCTCCTCCACTCATCTGTTAACCTCAACAGCCTATTTTCTCTTAGTCTCTGATCTCTATTTGTATTTAGATTTTGTGATTGCCAGTTCATCAAAATGTTTGAAAGCTGCTAACAATAAGTATTTTTTTCTATTTATAATATATCTTCCTTTCTTTCATTATCTTCCGCTTTATCCTATATTAGGGTCGCGGTGGGGCAGATACACCCTGGACAGGGCGCCAATCTATCGCTGGGCACACACTCACTCACACAGACACGCACGCATACACACTCTATATGGGGCAATTTGGAGAACTCAATTGACTTGATCCATGTTTTTGGACTGTGGGAGGAAACCGGAGAACCCGGAAGAAACCCACGCAGACACGGGTAGAACATGGAAACTCCACTCAGGCTTAGTGGTTAGCACGTTCTCCCCCACCGCGACCCTAATATAGAATAAAGCGGAAGACAATGAATGAATGAATGAATATTCATACCTCTACATTTTTTGTTTATTATTACACAAAGTATGGTTCTATTAAAACCTATTAAGATGCCTACACTCTAGATATAGTTGATAGAGTGGAAAAAGACAAAACCAGCAAACAAATATAGTAGCATAAAAGCCAACATTGAACTTATATATGCACAAAAAGGCCTGCTGTAGCTTATTTCTTATACATTGAAAGGCAATATACAAACCAAAAAATAAGTGATTGGGCAGGTCGTATAGGGAGGCCCATCAACAGAGCCCTGTCCCTCCATACAGAAGCTCTAATGTTATCAGCTCACACCTGCTGCCTCTTTCAGCAACCACAAAAGTACCAGAACACAAAGGAAGCGGGATCAGGCGAGCACAAAGACGGCTGTGATTAGGCTGGCTACTGCCCAACACCTGTCTACTGAGTGAATTCATGTGCCTCTTCAATATGTCTCATAAACAAATACTTAGCGATCAGATATTCATGGGCGTAAATGTTCTCCGCCAGCAGAATGTGGGATCACCGATTCATTCGATTAAGACAGATTATAGGTTCGAAGTGGACTGAAACTTGAATATTTTAAATGGAAATTCCAAAGGCATCCACTCCTAACCATTCGTTCTCTGTCAGCTCCCGGCGCCCACTCAGAACTTGGCTGGAACAGTGCCTGATAAAAATAGCTGCCTTCACTTAGCAGCAAGTCATTAGGCGCAGATAAAAATGAAAGCATCAATTTTGCCCAAAGTTTAAATAAGCAACCAAGCAAGCCGGATATAGTGAAACCTCTAAATAGTGCTCTGGCTCTTCTAATTAGGGTTTCATGACAGGCTTCTTAGTGGATAATGGCTTATTTTGGGTGTCAACACTGCAGCATCTATAAGCCACAATTCAAAGCAGCCAGGGGAAATTCGGTATTGTAATCACACTTACAAAATCCTCTTCTATGCACTCTCTTCTGGAACAACAGTCCCAATAAATTTTCATTACACCTGAGAAAAGCCCTTCAAATAGAGCTACCGAGGCAGAAACTAATTACTTTTTAATTTATTGACTAATGGCTGTGGCCTTTGTAGACAGCTTCAATTGTTCCAATAGTGATCAGGCTAGTGCTGCATTATTGATGATTCGCAGACAATAATGACTACATCTTTTTTTTTTCAATTATAACATATTTCTACACATTATAGAGTAATAGATGAAGTAGATATACCTACTGTATTTTGTAAATTATTGTACAATATATGGACAAAACCTCACCTATCGCTGGGTTTAGGTTCCCCGTGGTAGGTGAAAATACGCAAAGTAGCAGCGTTATATTAATTTTATTATTTAATATATTTAATTCTTATTTACTTATTTACTTATTTACTTTTTCCAAACACTAATAAACACTTCATAGGCTCTTAAACACTTCCTTTTTAAGTAATTTTATCACCATATAAACAGGTAAATTGAGGGCAAAATAAACAACTTACTATTAAGATTTTGAATACCCATTTTATTTTAAGCATGTCCATTGAATTGGACAAAAAGGCCATTTTTATATTAAAAACGAGCCAAGCTTAAAATACGAATATTAACCAATTTGCTTGTAGAGTCATAACAAATTTGTTTGTTCTTATGGCAGCCATATTAGAGAGAAAGTAATTGGAGGTTCCCAGCACCCAAACCAATATTAACCATATTTCATATCATTGGAAAGCCCAGGATGTCCTCTTTATAAGACAGCAGGAATTTACAGAGTATAGAGTGACTTAAAAATATTTAAAATAAAAGTTATGTATGTAAAACAAATGTCCATTACAGAGAACACAAGTCTATGGGTTGTTGCAAATATTCTGTGATTAAAACACACACACACACACACACACACACACACACACACACACACACACACACACACACACACAATACAGTAAAGCCATATTAAAGTGGACCGGGGTGACTACCTCTTAATCTACTACTCTTAGTCACTACAGGTGACTAAAACCAGGCATCTAGCCATGCATTTTGGGAAACAAAGCAACAAAGCAAAAACCAATAACTTGAATGGCCTACACAAAGCCCTTGCTTTAGCTCCACTGAACATCTTTTGAATAAACAAGGATCTTACAAATGAATGGGCAAAAAATTCAACAGACATCAAAACATCCTAACACACCAAAAGTTTTGTAGAAGGAAAAAAAGAAATGCAAGAAAGAATAGAAGCATTTCTAGCGGCAAACAGGAGGCCAGCATAAATGGGATTTCATTCAATGTTTTGTTGGTATCATGTACAAATATCCCTATGCCTTTGTCATTATATTATAAGCTTGTTAATAAACAAAAATAAATTAATTCACACTGCTATCAGATCAGCTTCAAATGTGAAGTACTCATTTTTATTCATAATCTCTAAAAAATCTTGTCCTCTGTCTAAGCAAAATTCCCATGGCTACTGTGTATTGTAGAATCCCTTGTTATTTAATTTCACAGTCGGGTGAGAGCCCATTGCTGTTGACAGTCTCAGACTCAAGGTGGAGACCCCTTTCTCTGGGACTTCTATCTTCTCTGTATTCACCATGAGTTGACCAAGCTTTGTGTGTATAAATTAAGTTCTGGAGAATTTCTGTAACAGGCTGTGTGTATGCCCCCCTCCGGGGAGTTGTTTTTTTTGTTTGTGTGGCACCTCTGAAACTGCATGCTTGGCATTTTTATTTCACCACTATCCAGCAGTGCACACCAGTAAAAGTGTACGTTTGAATGACTCAAGGTAATCCCTTGCCCTTGCCCTTGTAAGGGACATTACATAACTACTATTAATGGCATGGAAAGAGTTTATTGAATTATGACCAACAGATTTGTTTCTTACTTTAAGTCTAATGATAAAAGGTTAGATCATTCTCAGGTGTTAGGTTAATGGGACATTTAACAACTCTGAATAAGTACTATGTTTTATTTAACAGCAACCTATCAAGGTCTTATTTCCACAGCATGTTGGTTTTTAATGGCAAGATTTGTCTGCCGACCTCAGAAAGAATTTGGGACTCATTAGAATGGAAAAGGTTACACACCTACTTCTAAAGCGTTAAAGCCACTGTTAGAATATTTAAAAAAATGATGAACAAATTGAGGAAATTAAAGACCACTATTTTTGTTCCAACAAAGATCGAACAACAAAGATAACTCCAAGAGTAAAGGCTGTTAATAGTCTGTAAGGTCACAAAGAAACCTAGTTCCATTTTTAAGCAACTTAGAACATTAGCAGTTTTAAAGTTTAATGCTAATGTTCTACTATCAGATGTCAAGGTTGTGTGTGTGGTAGGGTTGCATGCCAAAAAATCTCACTGAAGAACATTGCTGCCTGTCTGCAATTAAAAATTTAAAGTTTGCACATTAAAGTTCTAACAGAAAATAGAAAAAATGTTCACTGGACAGCTGCGACCAAAATACAGCTCTGGTTTAATATTACAATATACAAACTCCATATGTTCCATGTGTAAAATATGGTGGTGGCCGTATTATTCTTTAAGTATATTTTATTTCAACAAAGCCAAACACATAAAACATTCATTTATTGCTTCATTATCTTACACGTAATCCGCTGGTCAGTCGCGAAGGGGTTTCCCATGCCCATCCAGGGGAAAACGATTCAGGCACTGGGCAGATGCACCCAGGAAAATGGGCCAATCTATTGCTGGGTACACTCACTCAAACAGACAGACAGACAGACAGACAGACACAGACACAGACACACACACACAAACTATATGGGGCAATTTAGAGCATTCAATTTAACTTAAATAAAGGTGAATCCCTTTTAATTGATATTAATCTCTTTGCTCATACTGAATACATATGTATTTCTATGAAATAAATGAGTAATAATATGTAAGTGTTAGGTTTAAAAATAATAATTATAATTAAAATATTTATATATTTATACTGTTTAGTGATTGATTTGCTCATTATTTTATTAGTCCCTGTTAATTAGTTAATCAGTCTTGTCATTACTGTCAGCTGTGTTTTCCTGGCATGCATGTTCCTTTTTATGTATGTAGGCTCTGCCTGTTCCCGTTGTTGTAGTCAAATCGTCAGTTTGCTTCTGCGTTTTTGTGTTGGTTTCCTGAGTTTTTTTTTTTTACCAATCATTTTTCTTGTTATAGTTTGTTGGCCTCTGTTTGGGGCAGTAACAAAAAACATTCCATTATATTACTGAATTATATTATTATACATATACACTACAAATTTATTAAGTTTCAGTATGGTATCTATTGAGGCACTGGAATCTTTTAACTTAAATGATTTACATAATTGGTTATTCTATTTATCACATATCTGGGTGGAGTTTCCATGTTCTCCCTGTGTCTTTGTGGGTTTCATCTAGGTTCTCCGGTTTCCTTCCACTGTCCAAAAACATTGATTCAAGGTAAATTGGCTGCTCTAAATTGCCCCCTATAGTCTCTCTGTATGTGTGAGTGTTTGCCGAGTGATAAATTGGTGCCCTGTCCTTTGTGTATCTGCCTGGTGCCCAAAACATTCTCCCCGGAATGGACATGAGGAACTTAGTAGATGATTAAGTGAAAGATAATGAATGAATTTCAGCGACATAAAATTAAAAAGTTAATTGTTGTGATAGTAGTTGTAATGATAATAGTACTGTGAATTCAGAAAACACGTGTGCATGTAATGTACACATATGCTACAATACATCTCAAGTGGAAATGACTATGCATGACCAGGCAAAACAATGTGAAACATAGGTACAGAGACTGAAATATAATTAAAGGCAATTTGAAGAGCAACTGTGGAATAAAGTAAAATACATTGCCTTAAAAGAAAATTTTATCTGAACGATGATCAATCAGAACAAAGAAATGGACTAAATCCATTTGCATTAATCTTGAAACAAAAATAACAAATGATAGCAATGACAGTAACAAAAGCACTCATTGTAGTTTTTTTATTGTTAACATCACATCACATATACTAATAGAAAATACAGATTTGGTTCAAATGTACAGAATTGAAATACATGCGAATTTGAAGTGGATATATGCAACATATGCATTTAAATGACAAAGATTCATTGGATGCTTTAAAAATAGTACTTTTGCACATGATGTATAATTAAAAGAATTTTTTTCTAGACCAGTGGTTCTCTAACTGTGGTATGCCTAGCACTGGTGGTACGCAATGTAGCACGAGGTGGTACACCAAATAATGGTATGGATATACAATATATTATTTTCGCAATGTATTTTATAAACTTTGTTTTGTAATTTGGCCACTAGATGGTATTTGAATTGTTAGAGACACCGGAAACAGGTTATTCCGAAATCAGCATTCATTTTAAACAATGGACTAGATTACATAATAGAAGTCCAGTTTACTAGGAATTTTACTTTCAATAAATGCATTTTTGAATCAAACATTGTTTTTTTTTATTATAGTGTGTTTGTAAACAAATTCATAAAAGCAATAAGACATAGATTTATATTATGCATAATTATCGCACCTAACGCGGCTCCTCCTAATAAGTGTGTATGTCCTATATAACTGGGAACATGCCATGGGTGGAGAGATCTGGCAGCAAGCTGCAGGAAACATACTATCAGCCAGCAGTGTATATTTAAATCTATGTTGAATATACGGTGTGCACTCTTGTGTAAAAGCGATGCTGTAAAGCTTGGTGTTGCTCGGTGTTACATGAAAATGTTTCGTTGTTGGCAATCCAGCCATTCCTGGGCTTGTAATCCCCCACGCAACCTGTGTTACAATTAATATCATGATTCTACTTAGAGGTAAAATGTAAGTCATTAACAAATTTATGATTTTAAACCTCTAAAGTAGGTGAAGATGATGCATACACATCAAAAAACAAGCCAGCTTTATTTATTTTTTTCTAAATAGTTAATATTGTTACCTTGCCTGAATTAGTCTAAAAGCAAAGTCACAGATTTAGACAGACTCAGTTATGGCAGCACTGAGTGAAACCCTTCCACAGGATAAAGAACAGAGCGGACACAGCACTCTCTTTTTTAACTACATCCCTCTAGTCCAGTGATGTCCGACACTATGTGAAGGGATTAGGACTAATAGAGTAGGGCCTGGTATGCAGTATTCCTGCAGAACATGCAAAGAGTGGATGCTCGCACACACACACACACACACACACACACACACACACACACACACACACACACATACACACTCACACACACATTCATATGCACACACAAGTGACATCAAATTTTTACATTGATCTATGATACTTTACCATGAGCTAGTAGTGTTATAGTATTTTTTATGCCTTTTTGTTTGGTTTTATCCTTTACAGCTTTGCACACATAAAAATGGTTGGTCTAAAAAGACAAAACAATAATTCAACCATCATCAGTTGCATGAAATGAGTTACCATTACAGTGATGGACACTGAGCCAGGATGAAAAATTTAAAAGAAAAACAAGATTGTGCAAATCACTTCCCATTGAAAAAGCACAACTTAAGTGATTTAGCGTGACATCAAAATTCAGCTAAAGACCAAAAAGTAGTGGGAAGGTCAAATCCCTACTCAAGCTGATTTCTTGCTGTATACATGGTAGAAACTGCATCCTGGAAAAATATTGCACTGATAATGGGACCATAAAATAAATTGCAGGCAGACGATTTCAGTTTCGAATGCACTTGAAAACCACTTTCAAGCAACATAAAGTTTAACATAGCGCTAAATCTGCCGAACCAATAGTTTCCACCCTGCATGGAACTTTAAATTAAATTAAGAAAAAGGAAAATCACGGA
This sequence comes from Corydoras maculifer, assembly GCA_019802435.1. NCBI lineage: Eukaryota > Metazoa > Chordata > Actinopteri > Siluriformes > Callichthyidae > Corydoras > Corydoras maculifer. The sequence goes on along the minus strand of JAFMOD010000544.1, from coordinate 1,590,243 downwards.
GCCCAGGGAATGTTGGTCCTCATTAACCCTCCCTTCTGACTCTGTAATAAATACATATCAATTTAAAATCATTGTACTTGATTAAAAGATTTGCGATTTTTTTTACTTTTATATTGTACTTACACACACACACACACACACACACACACACACACACACACATATATATATATATATATATATATATATATATATATATATATATATATATATATATATATATATATTTTTTTTTTTTTTTTACTTAAGAGTTCCTGTTGCTCAAGCCTGACTCTTAGTACAGATCTCAGCAAAGTCTTACTTCATGCTCAGATTTGCCAAAATAATGATTTATTTAACTATTACTCAGCGGATAATGAGAGCTGTTTCATTCCTGATGCTATATTTTCTACTTCAACTTTATTTACAATGATACCTGAACATTTCATTTGCGCATATGATTTAACAATTTATTTGTATAAACCAGCAGTTGTGCAGTATTAAAAAAAATGGTTTAAAATCCTTTAACTTTAAACATATCTGATTTTGTTGTAATACTATTTCTCCCGAGACATTTATACCCTGTGGCATGTGTGCATCTCTAATGGCTACAGTTTATTTAAAGCTATTATTTGGTGATTTTTACACTTTAGAATGCATTTATAAAGCTCTTTCGGAGTAACTAAATGAAAAAAGAAGTTAATGATAAGAAAATAAGTTTTTATATTATTAATGTACTTTAGCATCAGTGGGATTCTTCAGGTTTTCATTTTTAGTGGAAAGTGCCAGAATTTTAACCTTAAACATACCTTCGGTCTCATTTTGGTGTAATTTTCGAAATACATAAATGTAACATAAGTAAGATTCACAATAAGTCTCCTGGGACTTCAACAATTAATGTTTCTTTAGGTTAAACAGCAAATTTAATTCATGAACAGTTTTAATGCAATAAAAAATTGTATTGTACCTAATAACTCCATTGATTTCTAGATCACTGAATCTGAACAAGAAATCAGCTTGAAATAAGCAGCAATAAGATTTTTCACTCTCTAACACAGGCGTGCTTCTCTAATGTCTCTCTAATGTTATTTGTTGATGTTGAAGTTTGTCAGTTGTAAGTTAATCCATTGCATTTTAATAATAAATAAGTTATGACATAATAAAATAAGTTTTGTAGTCCTGCTAACAAGCTTTAGTATCAGTGGGATTCTTCAAGTTTTTCTTTTTAGTGGAAAGTGTTAGAAATTGGCAGTAGTAAATTTCAATCAGCTTGTGATGCTGGAAAAGACCATGTTACATTTGAATTCTGATTGCAAACTGATTTAGAGAGTATAGGTCATTGATCCTGTAGTCTTCTCATGCAGCTTTATTTCCATTCTGGTCATTCGAAATTGCACAAAATACATTGATTGGGACCTTTTTGCTAATAAATTACTTGAGTACTAAGGGACATTGTTGGCAACTGGATTTATATAAATGAACTAGGACAAGTCAAAAACTTATTTCACTTACTTATTCAATTTATTTCTCACTTATTCTAATTAGTATTGCATCAGGGGTGCTAAAACCTATTCCAGGCCTCAATAAGGAAAAAACAGGGACACTCCCTGAACAGACCATTAGTCCATCACATAGCAGACATACAGGCAGCAGAATTATTCCTAGAGGTAATTTCTTAACTTAAGTTCACCTCAAATACACATACTGGAACAATGGAAGAAACCTGAAGGAAATAGAGGCATTTACAAGGAGAACATGCAAATTATATACATGAAGGACTCTGACTGCCTGTCTAGGGATTAAACCAGAACCATAATGCTTTGATGAGACAGCATTACCTACTGTGCAAACGTGCTAGCTGAAAACTGACCTTTGGCAATGTCAGTTACTGACTGTGCTCTTAGTGTCTTTAAATGGTACAGTCCCTCCAGCAGCCCTTCCTACAGCGTCAAATACACATATTAGGCCAATGTCTCACACCATTAACATGGAAAAAGGACATTTTCAGCATTCAAATGCCAGGGTGAAGAATAAATGTCAACCCAAGCTTTGTTATGCTAAATCAATTACCCACCGGAGAGTGGACATTAGTTGTGCACCCACAGTTAACTACTCTAAACCTCTCTCGGTTCAACACAAGGCTGTGGCTGGATTTTCAAACCACTAAAAATTGTCAGCACAACCCAAATGCTTTCTTAATTAGTTCACTAATTGCTTTTCTAAGTAACAGTTTGCTGAGACCAAGGCAGCCAACGAGTCTGAGTAAAAAGGTGTAAACAAGCCTAAATGAAACAGAGACGTGTGAAATAAGCAGTTTTCTTCCTTTTTATCACCATTTCCTTCATCACTCCCATTCCCTTAGTGCTTTGCTTTATGCTTTATTTACTAAAATATGCATTATCAAACCCAAGCTTATGTCTGGTTCTCAAACAGAGTCTGGCAGCCTCCTCAAATTATAAGAGGCATGAGCTACAGGAAGCATATATGCTAGAAAGCAGACTTGTATCTTCTCACATCCAGCTGCTTAATAGCATAACTTGATCTGTATTTCAGGAAGTTATTTTTTATTTCAGATATCCATCCCTCTTCTCTATTTTGAAACTTCCAGTGATGACTGTCTGTCTACACCCTGCATGGTCCTCCAGCTGGGCTTCTACCTTATACCAGATGCTGGGAGCAGAGGAGTGCCCGACATAATAATGTTAAACACAATTGTTTTTGCACAATTTAATACCTCTTAGTCTAAGAAGCACCTGAATGGTTGGAATAACATAAAACACTTGGAATTGCATTATTTAAAGATGGTATAGTGCTAGGCTATGTAACGTCAGGTGAAACTAATACAATAGCCAGTGTTCCAGTTGGTAATAGCAACCACATTTTTAGGTATTGATTTTAGTGATTTTTGTGATGGAAGCTTTGCTTACAAAGCAGTGATATGTTCTGTAATGAACCAGTTTATTATTAATATATTAGAAAGTTCAAATAATTTACATGGGGCTCTTTGGCTGTTGCTGCAGCCTTGCAATAGTGACAAACGTTTCACTGAAAGTAGCTTTATATTTTCAGAACTGTATTTTCAGTACTCTGATAGATAAAATAATCAGGAGCTGAGCCAAAAACCAATAGTCCAATTAGTGACCATTTATCATGCAGAATAAATACAAAGGTATAAGACACATACACAATGAATCTACAGAAGTTGGTTCCTTTGCAGCTATAACAGAAAGCCTTTTTTTGGAATGTCTGAAATTTTTTGCCCAATCATCCAGAATAGCGTTTGTGAGGTCAGACACTGATGGTGAATAAAAGGCTATCTCAGTTTATCTTTGTTCTACTTTATCCTAAAAACTTTGATCGGGTTAAGGTCTCTGTGCCAGCCAGTTCCATTTTTCTACCAAACTTACCTAATGGTGTGCAATGAAGCATGGCAATGATAAAACAAAGACCTTCCTGAAACAATTGACACAAATTTTGACGTATACGGATGTCCAAAATGCAAAGTCAGTTGATTTCATGCCTCTGTAGTAATAGTACTAAAAGGAATATCTTCTTATTATGTTGTCATGCAAAGAGTCAGGTAAAAAAATAACTTTATTACGATTTATGAAACAATTATTATTCTGTATCCATGTTTATGACCATAACTAATGTCAAAGAATTATATGACAAAAAAGTAACCAGTATATTAATCAACCTAAAATTGTAAACCAGCCAAATTGACCTGTAACATTTTACGTTAAACATAATAATTTACCGAATACATTGTGTTCCAATATCTTGTCATTACTGCAAAATAATCGAAAACACAGTGGACAGTTCTCTAAAGAAGACCCCCCGACAAAGACATTCATGTATATGCACTAAGTATTTTAAATTAATTTGAGTTAAATGTGTAGAAATTTGTGAGAAAAAAAAGCACTCATGGACACAGAAAGAACATGCAAACACCACACAGAGAGTTTAAAGACCAGCCATCTTTGGATCGAAAACCAGGACCTTTTTGTTGTTAGTCACCTTGTCCTCATCTCTTGAGGTATTGCATTTTAAAAGGCTAAGTACTTAATTTTCCTTTATGAAAGTAAAATAAGAAATCATTCTGATCATTTAGCAAGGAGCTATTCAATTTAGTTTACCTGGTCATCAAAGACCTGTAGAGTATAAACATCAACCACAAATACTTTTTTCAACAAAACAAATAAACATTAGAAAATTGGAGACAATCGAAAAATAACTATTATAATAGATATGACACTTTCTTGTGTTACAAAACCATGTCAATATGAAGTGCAAAGACACCAGGTAGCAGTTAAACTAGATACATTTATTGTAGTCTCCATACAACAGCATACAGGAAAAAGGAAACAGGGAAAAACATGAGTAATGTGTGATGATCCCTAAAAGCCTGCATCAGAGATATTGCTTCAGTATGAGTTTGTTTCTACGAGTGAAATAATAATAAAATTTAAAAACAAAGACCATTGAAAAGACCAAGTGTTTGTAAAGGCTTAAAGTTTGTAGAGTGCTTAAAGCTGAGCTGATATCAAAATGTTAAGTTCTAATTATTTTTTAAGCCTTTTAGATCTGTATATAACAAGATGACAACATTCCAACAACTATATTTATTACCAAAAAAATTCTGAATAACTTATTTCTACATTATGCTTAGTTAATATATTGATATATTTAAAAGTCACTTTATATTTTAGGAGAAAAAGAAAGACACACAATAAGATTTAATTAAAATGCATCAGCTTAATGAGATTACATTACAGAGCAACAGAGAGTCAGCAGTTTTACTTTAGACAATAGCAGAAATAGCCCAGCAGAAAGGACATGCAAGTCTGATCCTCTGTCGGCTGTCAGTCATGACCTGCATGTGCAGCTGCTCACTGGAGCAAAGTCTCTAACAAGACATTGGTTGCTGAAGATAACCTGCACAAATTATCAACCAGACCAGACTACCCTGGTACTTTCTCACCTCTATTGCAGCAATAATTCAAACCGCCAACACATTCACAAACCACAGGGAAATACATCATGTTAACAGAGGGAAGAAATCAAAGCATGGAACATAATTAATAATTTTTACTTACATAAAGTAAGAACCAAATCAAAAAAATGCCTGGCTTCCCAAAAAAAAAATTAGGAAGGAATTTGTCGGTCTCGGCTGTAGGCATGTTGATGGTTCAATAAAGCTTGATAAATATAAAGAGGATGATTAAATTTAAGATAGAATGGAATTTAATTTTAAGCAAGTATGTGTGTACGAGGTTTATATAACATTGTGTAACTGTGGGGTATGTAAGTGGGTCCCCAAGATGTAAATCATGCAGTTTTTATAGAGCTGGTTAAAGTTCAAGTTATAGTTGGGGAAAGTTTATGTTTATTGTTAGGGTAGTAGAATTTATGGTTAAAGTCTATGAAATAAATGGACATCTATAAAAGTTTTTGCAATGCATTAAAAACAAATGTGTGTATGTGTGTGTGTGTGTGTGTGTGTGTGTGTGTGTGTGTGTGTGTGTGTGTGTGTGTGTTCTTTTTTTTATATCCCAGTGGGATATATGCCAAAGCCTGTTTGCACACCAAACCCTACTGTGTGGTTGGGATCAGCTCCCCATGGGCACAAGCATCAAAACTGTCTGTCTTTAACATGTTTGGCAACATTTCCCTGAATTTTTCAAAAGTCTTCATGAGGTTGAGAAAACAAATTGAAAGTGTGTGCGTGTGTGTGTGTGTGTGTGTATTTACTGTGTGTTGAAGTGTGCCCCGAGAGTTCAAAAGAAGAAAAAATGTGTGATACATATCACTTTAAATCACATATTTTTTTACAATTTATATTTTGTTAAATACATGATGATGCAATAAGAAGTTAATTTCCGAATGTAAAATCCAAATATAAAATGACGGGTCTGGCTTTCGTTACTAATTCTTTTTTTTTTAAGTGCAATTGGATCTTACTGAACATAACTGTAGTTGCTGTGTGGTGGGGCTGTGTTCTGTATATAGAGGAGGAAAAAAAAAAAAAAAAAAAATATATATATATATATATATATATATATATATATATATATATATATATATATATATATATATATATATATATATATATATATATATATATATATATATATATATATATATATATATATATATATATATATATATATATATGTAACGGGTGCCTAGGGCACCTGTTCCATGTTTGTTAATTTACTTGAATTAATGTTATTTAGTTTGTTTAATTATCTCTTTCTGTTGATTGGTTGTGTTGTGCACGTGATTGGTTTTCATTTGTATTTATTTCCTTCTTTCCCTGTCCTCGGGGCACTTCGTGGTTTAAGTTATGTTCACTCGTCGGTACCTTTGTTTTGTGGTGTACTACACCTTTAAATAAATTCCACTTCCCTGCTACCTGCGTGCCTGGCTCCCTTCAGCACGTTAGAGCGCGACGGCTCTGCGTTTCCTATGCGCAGCTGCTGGGTAGGCGAGTGTAACATCACGAAGTGCCAGTCACTTTGGGGAGTCCAGAGCCCAGGTAAGCTCATTTTAAAATTTTTCTTTGCGGGGACCGTATAGCGTATAGCCTCGTACTCGCGGCGCCCTCCGTTGTGACCGCGAGTGCGCCGCTATGCGCAGCCCGCCGTCCCGGAGCCGTAAGGACGGCTCCGACACTGTGATTTCGGAGTGGTACGACTCCGATGATGAGTTTATGTGGAGGTACGGGTATGAAGCGCTCCGTGCGGAGGATGGCCTCGATCTGGTGGAGGTGTCCGATGATGAGGCGGGCGAGTCATACCTGTATGGGCATATTTTGCCCATACGGACCCTCCTGAACTCTGAGGAGTTCTGGACGGATAGCCCAGTCCAGTTTGTAAAGCCCCCCGTCGTGAGATCCAGACGCGGATCGCGCCGTGTCTGGGTCGCGCTGCGAGGGGGCAGTACCGGAGTTACCGCTTGTGTCCGTTAATGTGGAGGAGTGTGCCGGCAATGTGGTGAATCCGGGACCGTCCAAGTCAGAGATTGCCCTGTTCATTGGTGTAGCAGTGGGGGTGTACCTCTACTGTGTGCAGAATGGCGATCCCGAGGTGGAGGTCCACCCAGCGTGCGTGCCCGCCGAGGTCCACCCAGCGTGCGTGCCCGCCGTGGTCCACCCAGCGTGCGTGCCCGCCGAGGTCCATCGGTCCGTTGTCCAGGGGCCGCATGCCGCCCAGTCTGTTGTCCAGGGGCCGCACGCCGCCCAGTCCGAGGTCCAGGGGCCGCTCGCCGCCCAGCCCGAGGTCCAGGGGCCGCTCGCCGCCCAGCCCGAAGTCCAGGGGCCGCTCGCCGCACAGCCCGAGGTCCAGGGGCCGCTCGCCGCCCAGCCCGAGGTCCAGGGGCCGCACGCCGCCCAGTCAGTGCACCAGTGGCACCCACCTTGCCACGCAGCCAGAGGGCGTGGCCCACTCCGCACCCGCCGAGGGCGTCCACCGGACCACGCAGCCAGAGGGTGTGATTCCCTCCTGATCCGCCGAGGGCACCCGCCGGACCACGCAGCCAGAGGGCGTGGTCCCCTCCTGATCCGCCAAGGGCGTCCACCTCGACATAAAGCCACAGGGCACATCCCACGCCTCATCCGCAGAGGGCGTCCACCGAACTGCGCAGCCAGAGGGCGGGGTTCCCTCCTGATCCGCCGAGGGCGTCCACCTCGACATAAAGCCGCAGGGCACATCCCACGCCTCATCCGCAGAGGGCGTCCACCGAACTGCACTGCCAGAGGGCGCTTCCCTCACCTCGTCCGCAGAGGGCGCCCACTGAACTGCATAGCCAGTGGGCTCGAGGAGGGCGGAGGACCCCCCCTTCCCCCCCGGGATTTTTATTATTATTTTTTTTTTCTTGGTCGCGTCCTCCCGTTGCGCGACCGTAGGGGCGGGGGTACTGTAACGGGTGCCTAGGGCACCTGTTCCATGTTTGTTAATTTACTTTAATTAATGTTATTTAGTTTCTTTAATTATTTCTTTCTGTTGATTGGTTGTGTTGTGCACGTGATTGGTTTTCATTTGTATTTATTTCCTTCTTTCCCTGTCCTCGGGGCAGGATGTGTAGGATGTCTACAGAAATGTAGACATCCTGGATTATAGAGACCTATTGACAAGCACGACAGTTTAGACACTTTCTTATATGTTTTTGTTGCATATTGTTAACAACAAAACTAAATAGTTTGTTTACTTTTCTTCCTTCCAACTATTCTACCCTGACCCTCAGGCTGGATCAGATTTTCTTGTTACTGCTACAGTTCTCAATATATACACAAATCGCGATTCCCTGATTCAATTACAATGATTGAATTACAGATACTTAATTAAGCTCTTTAATGGAGTTGTGTGCTTTTTACAGAGCTTAAGGTGAGCCAGATTTGATAAAGCAACAGCAAGAACATATGAGATGGAATTGGTTTAGTGCCACAACGGCAGCACCTCCACTATGAGGCGTGAGAGTCAGTGTGGGTCGGCATCCTCGGGAGAGAACATCCTCCACTCCATCTGGGATCAGCACTGTGGGCAGAACACTGAACAGCTGATGAGAGCAAATCTGGAGATCAAACAAACTTTGAGCTCAGAATGCCTAAAAGACTATTTTGAAAGACGATCCAAAGTCAAAGTATTGATCTTTTTTGAGATGAGCCTCACACTGATCGAGAAAGACAAGTGACTTGTATCTGAAGTCAACTTCTCTTTAACATGTGCAGACAAGACCATGGCCTGGGGATTATTATATGGTTTCACTTGCAGTTGAATATCAACTTTAAAATTCCAACTATACATATTATACACATGTTTCTAAAGAACTCTGATCTAGACATTTTTAAGCACAGTATGTGGATGACATGTTTGTTAAACACAATACCAAAATGTTTCTGTCTTTGATAGGACTGAAAGAACAAAAGTAACTTGAAAGTAGTGCTTAATATAGTGCTCAGAAATACAGCTCCTTTATGGTTAATTCTTATTTGAACTGTTGGTTTGGTCAAATTTGTAAGAATAATTTATCCCATATAGTGAGTGAGTGTGTGCCCAGCGATAGATTGGCGCCCTTTCCTGGTTGTATCCAATTAGCACCCAAAACGTTCTCCCTAGATGGGCATGGAGACCCCTCCCCACCCCCCTGACCTTAGTAGAGAATTAAGCAAGAGATAATGAATGAATGAATAACAAATTAATATATAGGCCATTTCTCCATTTGACCAAATTAAATCGGCAGTCACCCCAATTTATTGATTTTCTTTATTTTATAGGCCCATTGCTCTGTATAAAAAATATATTAATAAAAAAGGGATTTTCTGGTCATTAAATCTGATTGACTGAGTCTTTTGTCTAGTCGTGACATTATTGACAATAATGCACACCTCTGACTGTTTTACATTCAGATCAATGCATGAAATGTGTAAACATGGTGATACATTACTTTAAGTCATGTACCATTAATGGAAATATACAGATCAATATGAGCAGTGAGCCATTTTCTGACGAGCAATAAGCCTGTACCCAGTTGCTTATCAATGTTCATTTTTAAAATTGGACTAGATAACATTGCAGAATACCAGTTTATTATTAAATTTGTTTTAGAAAAACAGACCCAAAACATGATTCTACCACTACAGGGCTAAACAGACTGGATAATGATCTTATTCTTTTTCTTTATTCATTTTAGCCAAAAAGAATTTCTGACCACAAAACATTTTGGCTGTTCAACATAATCTTTAAAAACTGCGGGCAGTACTGCAGAACGATTAAACACTGCCTTATTTTTTATTGTACTGATTTTGATAGGTCACTAGTAAGGCTGTTCATTCAAACCTGTTCCAAAAGGCTCCCATACGTCTTTCACCAGCTATATGTAAATATTGGCTCTTACTTAATAAATGATTATGTATAGTATTATTAATATTAATATCATTTGGGGTGGCACGGCAGCGTAGTTGTTAGCACGTTCGCCTCTCAGTGCTGGGGATCCAGGTTTGAATCCCAATGTGGGTGGAGTTCCCATGGTCTCCCTGTGTCCCGTGTGTAAATGAGTGTGCCCCTTGGCGCCCTGTCCAGGGTGCCCAGAACCCGAAACATTCTCGTGTGGATGGGTGTGTTTAAACTTTAATTCAGCTAAACAGGAGATCTGTGAGTAAAGGCATACTAGGAAAACAAGTTATCTAACAGTACGTTTATTTTTGTTAGAGGTTTTGACTGGCACAAAGATACTTTTAAATGTTACGATGGGATGCATCGATGGAACTCAAAAGCTTTAGATGGCAAAAACATTTAAGTGGACTGTTCTTACTTATCATACAATTGTAGGGTTTGACGTATACAATCTATTCAAAGAATATATAAAAAGGAAAAAAGCAAAAAGGTTAAAACACAATCATTTTACGCTCCAAATAACAGAAAACCTTGAGGCAAAATCAAAAGTTCAAAATGTAAAGACGGTTAAACAAGAAAAAAAAAATCTGAACTGTTTTGACTTTTGTGTTATTGTGTTTTGTGTTATCAGGAATGGAAGTGGATCACAATTCAACCCTACATGCCTTTAAAAAGTTTAAAAGACAGTTTCCTGTAAGAGCCTTGGCCGAATGACATATTGCCATAATTTCAATATTAATGTAAATAGAGATATTTTATTTCAATATAAAAATGTACAAATAAAGTGGCAAAAAATTGGCATTGTCACCATGCAGGTAAATTATTAGACAGAAAAAAAGTATAAGAAGTCAGTTACTTAATAAACTAGTCAAGAGTGATTAAATAAATCGATGTTTAACTACTTTGACCACCTCAAAATTATTGGTATATACATTCATTAAGTTCTAATACTCCTAACTGATGTTTCTCTGAGAAAACTGAACAGACACAGAAAAAACATACAGAAAGGACCCAGGACCCTTGTAAATATTATCCACTATATGCATTTCCTAAAACACACAGATAATTGTTCTAACAATAAATTTTACAGCTAAGAACCAATCGAACTTTTAGGCATTCAGCCACAGACTTCTTTTACATTTTTCTTCTTTGCTGACCAGTCTAGTGAATACTGAAAACAGCGGCATAACACAGCGGTGCAGTAGATGATTAAATATAGACACAGCAAGTATTTTTAAGAAGAGGTTTTTCACGTTCCGAATGGCCTAAGAGCATTTCATTGTGCCTCACAGTTGGAGAATTCGGGGAACTTACATTCTGCAGAGTAATTTCAAGCCTCCCAACCACCCACCCTGCACCCCACAATGTCAGTTTAAGTGCATCCTTCTGAAATCGCCAAGTCAAATAAGAATTGCTGAACAGCATTTCCCGCTGCTTGTGTCACTGTTATTTCATTATTTCCTCTCAATTACTGGGGTATGGTAATTTACGAGGCACTTCATTGCCAATTCAACAGGCACATCACCTGTAAATAATTGAAATTCTTTATGTCCATTTTAACCTCATCATCTCGCTATAACATTAATACATCTCCCTGAGTCGCAGGATGACACATTACTACTTTAAACCTGCACATCATGCGTCTGTCCCCCACAACTTAATTTAAACTCACTTGGAATGCTCCCTCACATTGTATACAGAATAGAGTATGGCTGTTTTAATGATTAAATATTTTCACTTAAAGTGAGATGCATTACATTGAACTACACTGATACAATTCCTCTAAATGGGCTGCACACTGTTTTGCAAGCTCATCTCATCTCATCATCTTCCATGGCAGAAAGGGAGCTCCACAATGCCCACCCAGGGATAGTGTTTCAGGCGCTGGGCAGATACACCAAAAACAGGGCGCATATACTAAATATGTATGTATGTATATACAATGTATGTATATATACACATACATATAATATATATGTATATATACAATTGTTGTTTTTTTTTTTCTTTCCCACACTATGTAATGGAAAGAAGTAGTTTTGTATTTTTAAATGACGTTTAAAATTACTAATGCAGGGTAATAATCATTCAGTGTTTTTCTCTGGTCATGTCAGCTTCAGTCTGACAGTGTATACAAGTAAATCTTGACTTCAGCATATGACTTTAGGGACAAAGGACCCTACACAACTAGTGGTGGTTTCATGGTACCATGTATTGTACATGGCTTTGTGTTTTCTCTCCGCATCCATAGTACAGTTCAGTCATACAGCTTACGTCAGCATTTCTTAAGTGTTTTTTACTTCTGATCCATCATGAAAAACCTGCCATTCCAGCCAAGCTAAGTTTAGTGAAATGGCTTTATTGTGCTGTATTTATTATGAGAATACACAAACATTAATATTTGAAATGACAAAAAACAAATATCAAGGATTACACACAATATAGAGGCAATGTACAGCAGCCAATTTACCTTGAATTCATGTTTTTGGAATTTGGAAGGAAACCTGAGAACCTGGAGAACAAAAGGACATTGGGGAGAACACGAAAACACATTTGAACCTGGATCCCCAGTGCTGAGAGTTTTCAGTTCTAAATCGATATCTACAATTGATTTAACAGGAGTATATTCTCAACAGATCCCCTGTTTTGCAGCTATAAAAGCTTTCAGTTTATAGGAAATTATTTCTATAAGATCTTGGAGCATATGTGTGGGAATCTATGAGGTTAAACTCTGATGCTAGATGAGATGGCCTGGCTTGCAATATCCGTTCTACATCATCTAAAAGGCATTTGATGAGGTAATGTTTTTTTTTTCCACATCAATCACCAAGAAGGGCCTTTCCCAAACTATTTTCACAAATGTGGAGCTGTTCAGTATGCATGGTTATGATTTTATATGATTTTTGCATGGTTATGAATGACAGTTCACTGATTAAGAGGTATGTCCCAATATTTTTGTCTGTAAAGTGTATAACATTTTATTTGGTTAATTACAGTAATAAACTAGAGAGGATATAAACCTGAAGAAAATGTAGAGTGTGATTGCAGCTTGAACTGAGACACAGTGCATACATATATCAAAGCAATACAGTGAAAGATTTGAAAAGTGAGTTTGAACACTACTGATATCACTAACTATCTTAAACAAAAACAGGAATATCTTTGGAATGTTTCGACCGATTACTTAGCTTTATACAAGCACTCATCTCACCGATGAGCCAGACATGTCCTGCCATGTCAATAGCTTGAAAATTCCAGGAGATGAAAGGGAGACAAAAATGGTCGAGTTATAAAAATAACCATATAAGGCAATCACACTTACAAATTTACAACAAATTACTTTGAAGCTTATTTTCTGAATGTATAAACTAAAAAATATCACCAATTTTTTCTGCTCTTTAAAACCAAAACCAATTCTTCATTGTACCCATCTGTAACAAAGTCATTAGTACAGACAACAGGTTGCTGATAACAGGCATGTGATGAAAAACTGGCCTTCTCTGCCACTAAACTTAATTTAAGGCCTCTCTCTTTTGCTTAAAACATTCTTCTTATTTTCTGCACAGACACACAGACCCAGCACACAGCAGTAAAGGCAATTACCAAATTTATCCAATGCGATTTACAAATATCTCAAATTGGTTGGGATCATAACACAGAGTTGATACAGCAAACTTTGCTTAAGGACCCACATTGTTAACTTCAGTGGACCTGGGATTTGAATCCAGAACCTTCTGATTAATAGCCCAACACCATAACCATTGAGCTAATATACCCTCACATACCTCTCTTGTTTTCTCAGCTCTACAACCCACTTACATACTTGTATCTAAAGGACCCAGCCATCTTTACAAATCACCAATTAAATGTTAATTCATAGAAGTTATGATGTTTTTATATTTACATTGAATAACTGCTTTGTTGAAGCAACAAAGCAGTAAGCACACAATTAGGATGAAGAGGTGAAGAGATAAATGATGATGGCATTAAGAAGCTCACAATTTTATGCAAATTAGTGAAACAAAATCTAGGTGATTCACTTTATCTCAAGATAAATGATGTAAGTTATCCACAGCATTCCAGTCTCCTTCCACATTTTAATTATGCGAAAGTCAGGTGAATAGGTAATAAAAAAATTGTCCCTAGGTAGCTGAATGCTTTTGTCTGTGCATCTGCACTGTGATGGACTGTTGAAAGGTTTTTCCTTTAATCACTCCCCAAAAAATAATCACAGAGAATTAAGGCTAATTTGGCAACTGTTGGAAATATTTTAGTAGAATTACCTTTTAAGCAAATCTGGTTAAGCATGTTCCAGATATATCGGAAGAACAGTCAGTACATCAATGACAAATAACAGCTGCAGATTGTAGCACAAGTTTATCTTCGTAAAGATCATTGTACGTTTTTCATTTACCACAAACAGAATCATAGCTTAGTGGTTATCACTTCGCCTCTCTGTGCTGGGGTATAGTTTCCATGTTCTCCCTGTGTCTGCATGGGTTTCCTCCGGGTTCTCCAGTTTCCTCCAACAGTCGAAAAACATGGATTTAAGGTAATTTGAATTTTCTAAATCGTCCCCGGGCGGCAGGGTGGCTTAGTGGTTAGCACGTTGGCCTCTCAGCGCTAGGGATTCCCGGTTCGAATTCCCATGTTCTCCCCGTGTCCGCGTGGGTTTCCTCCGGGTTCTCCGTTTTCCTCCCACAGTCCAAAAACATGGATCAAGTCAATTGAGTTCCTCAAATTGCCCCATATAGAGTGTGTCTGTTTGAGTGAGTGTGTGCCCAGCGATGGATTGGCGCCCTGTCCTGGATATATCTGCCCAGCGCCCGAAACGTTCTCCCCTGGATGGGAATGGGGAACCCCCCCCGCGACCCTAATATAGGATTAAGCGGAAGATAATGAATGAATAAATCGTCCCATATATAGTGTGTGTTTGTCTGTGTGAATGAGTGTGCCCAGTGATAGACTTGCACACTGTCCTGGGTGTATCCTGTATCCTGGGTGTATCCTGAGTGTTCCCTGTACTCGAAAGGATGTAGGATTAAGCAGAAGATAATGAATGAATGAATAAACGAAAATCATAGCAGAATAAATGGATTCAGGATATAAGGAGAAATGCACAAACAGAATAAGCCTATTCCCAATTGGGGCTATTTAAACCAATACAATTTAAACCAATAAGGAGAGCTCTCCGGGTTGTCAATTACAACCTGTTTTTGTCTGTATTTTAACAATAAAATGAAACATTAAACTTATTTGGATAAACTCTGCTGTCCTGACTGAATTTTGAACATAACACTACGCTTACATTAAATGCAGAGTATAAAACTAATCTCAGAATGAAATGGTGGTGACATGATGCACATGGTAAACACAATGTTGTGTATAAAATTTTATTCCAAACTGAGCAAGGAAACTTTTAAGACTCAACTTAAAAAAATAAAATAAATAAAAGGTTTTGTACTCATAACTTAAATGTGACAAAGAACTCAAGAGGAAATCAAGTTTATATCAAACTTGAAAAAAGTCTTTTTGAAGGGTATGGTGATTTTCCTCTTTTCATGAACCCACTTACTCTGCAGACACACACACACACACAAACAAGCACATTGTGTTCTTCCTGTGTCTCTCTTCTCAGCTGGAGGTCCACAGACGGCATACAGGAACAGGGAGCGCACAAGCCTGAGTGTGTATGCGTATGGATGAGTGCATAGAGAGCTACCGCTGACTCACTCTTTGGAAAACAACCAGGCCCTATTTTTCTCTCATTCTTTTTACATAACACAGAATGCACCCCATGCTTTGGCTCTATGTCCTCTGTGTTCGAGTAAAACAGGAATTTGTGCCAAGCTTTTAAGCGCCAGGAGAGAGAAAGTGGGCCTTATGGGTTCTGCCTACTAGCCAGGCAGAAGGCCTGTTTCTCTGCCTTTCCCCTAACACAGATACAGCCAGCCAGACTGAATCTTTCTCCACCTTCCTGCATTATACAAACGGAATTATAGAGAGAGAGCAAACAGGGCACATCTTGCCATATGCCAACAGGACGACCACCTGCAGCTTTGCAGGTCACAACTTGCCGAAAATAGTGATATCTGCATAAATACGGCATATTTAAAGGAAAACCAGACAAGGTTAGTGACCATGGTGGAAGACCAACAGACATTGTATCTTATGCAGAATTTGGAGGCACCTGTTCAAGTAACATGTATTGTAGACATGTTAGAACATTAACACATCCTGAATACAAATCAAATTTTTTCTGTTGTGAGCAATTTCCATTTCAATTATTTAACTGAATTTAACTCTTTGGAAAGTCAGATAGAGGCAAAGGCTGTGTAGCACATTATTTAATTCATTCATTCATTCATTTCCCTCCATTTCATCCTATATTAGGGTCGTAGGGGGAGAGAGGGGGAGAGGGGAGAATGTTTTGGGCGCTGGGCAGATACACCCAGGATAGGGTGCCAATCAATTCCTGGACACCCACACTCACACAGACACACGCTACATGGGACAATTTTAGAGCATTCAATCTACCTTGAATCCCTGTATTTTAACTGTGGAAGGAAACCCAGGTGGACATGGGGAGAACATAGTAACTCCACTCAGTTTGGGATTTGAACCTGGAAACCCTAGCACTGAGAGGTAAAGATGCTAACCACTTAGCCACCATGCATTGCACATATATAGTTAAAAGTACAACACAACCAAACAACAAAAATATTTTAGCAATAGTCATGAGGAGGGTGTGCATTATTGTAAATAATGTTGCAAAAGAGCTGTTGTTAGGCAAATCTAAGCAGATGACTGTTACACTGCTTTACTGTGATTTAGTCACAATAATATACAACCTTGAGTGCCTTAATACTTTTATAAAATGGTTATAAAATCCAAAAAGAAAAAAAAAATCCCAAGGTTTAATTTTTAAATATGTTCATTTAAAACTATGTAATTATTAACTAAATTATTAATATAAAGTTACAAAATTTAGTTTGATGAACATTGATTGCTGAGTAACGAGATACATGTTTAGTGCTCATTGGAAAATGGCTCACTTTATATGTTAATCAGTATTTACATTAAAGGTATATTTTACCTATTTATTAATTGTACTCTCCCTGATATTCACCGCATATTTGCACATTGCCACTGATGCATTTATCGTTGTTTATTCCATATTTACTTATTATATTTGTATTTTAATTTTAATTAAAGTATATATTTATGTCAACTACAGTGCAATACAAACAAATATTTTTTGGAGGCATGGTAAAAGAACCCAGATTAAGTCAGGTAACCATTTTCGCAATTCAACGGTTTATTGTAATAATAAAACATGAAAGACAATCATTTCATTCAACTCCTTGACGCAAACCACGACCCCGCTTCAATCCCCATCTCTGAATGCATGCTGGAAAACCCTCTGGCATACACCCGCATTAGCATCAAAACATGGTGCCCCCAAAACCATGCATGGCGCCCCAAAAGCATGTGTATGCTATGTAACGCCACAAAATTCAGATTTAAAACAATGTATTCAG
Organism: Corydoras maculifer; assembly: GCA_019802435.1. NCBI lineage: Eukaryota > Metazoa > Chordata > Actinopteri > Siluriformes > Callichthyidae > Corydoras > Corydoras maculifer. Next base: position 1,572,830 of record JAFMOD010000544.1, on the reverse strand, counting down.
TATCACGCATTGATAAATTTACTTGACATTTACATTTAGTCATTTAGCAGATGCTTTTACCCAAAGCTACTTTCAATTGAGAGAACATTACGAATGTAAAGTGTGCATTTTTTTTTTTTTTATAATGTCACGGCTGGACGGATCAGCCAATCAGATATAAGGGTCAGAACTAATCTCTTATTTAAAAACTCTCTGTATTTCACATGTTGTCCATATTTCCCACCCATAACCATTGTGTCTTCTATGCCTATGACTACTGAAACTAAAACATCAATCAATCATATGCAACGCAATACAAAGTTTAAATTGCAGAAATTAATCATTATATCTTTAATGAAAAAGAAATTGTCAACATGTGTCCGGCCTCCAGCTGTCTTTTCCATATTGTGAATCAAGAAATGTGCACCAAAAAGTTGTCTATTCTTGACACAGTTTGTTGATTTTGGATAAGTGACACCACAATATTTAGGACATCGCAAGATGGGTGTATTTGTGTAGGAGCGATAGAGAGATCAATACCTTTCATACCCCTCTCACAGGCTGAGCTGAAAGAAAGCCAGTGCTGTGTGCAGTAGTGCAGAAGGCCTAATTGAATTAAGTCTTTATTATCACACTGCAGTGGCAGCACTTCTCCACATTTCAGCCCGCTTGGCTAACACTTTCTCCTTGAACACCTGCTTGACTTCAGCTTCCCTTTGCTGCCTATTTATTCAGCCATCCCCTCAGGCAGGCCGCCTCGGCTGATTCCAGCCTACCCCTTTTTGCGTACACACTGTTTCATGCTCTTCTAATTGTGCCTGCATTAACCTTAGAACTTGAGGCCCAGCGGTAAACAAAATAGCTGGAGTCTAAAAAATTCTCACTGGCTGCCAGCATTTAAAATATCGAAAGACTGGACAAGTTATAACCTACTCGTGACTCCCTATAGCTTCACGGGGTATAGCAAACTTAACAAAGTGAAGCAGTTTGTTATTACGTGATAGGGTGACTTAGAATAATACGTAAAATGTAGCTGAGGCTCTGCATCAAGCTGCCAGCCTTTAGTTAATATTTAGACTTAATCTATTTTCTCACCAAGCTTTAAAAGAACAAGACTATTTTAATCTATCACTTGTCTTTATTGTTCTGTGAGCTTTGCCACTATCCTCCTTGCTGTTTTTCATTTTTCTCACATCATTCTATCTCTGCCTCTTTTCTTCACTTCCTTCTGCATCAGAAGCCCTCCTCCTTCCTTAACCACATCTATCATAACTCAGTGCATCTCCATTTTATTCACCCAGCTTTTTTTTTTCTTATCGACATGTTTTCATTATACAACTTTCTCTCACTCCATCACTTTCATTCTCCTCTTCAAAACCATTTTTCATCCACTTACTTTCGCCTGTTCCGAACAATACCCCCCTACCCCCACCGTGGGCTCCCCCTCATGTGCTTTGCCAGTAGGGAGCTCTTGGTCAAGCTCTGGATTAGGCAGCTCCTTTAGGCCAATGTGTACTGTTAGTACAGGTAAATCAATAGTAGCTATACTAGGGATCTGGGTACATTCTAAATAAGTGAAAAAACAAAGTTAGAACTGTCCATTCATCAAATTTGGTTATTTATTGGTGTTTGGTTTAGTTCATTTGCTAGCCATTTTGACAGGGTTATTGTTCATGAAGAGGAACAATGGATTTTCTATAGTCAATAAACTAAATATAAAATTCACAGTATTTATATTATGTTACACTACTATTTGAACGCCGTTGTAGTCTTTTTCATATTGACATGGGCAATAACACATAAAAACAGAGGCAAAGTCTTCCCCAAGCATCTAGACAATTCATTCAATCATTCATTCATTCATTCATTATCTTTCACTTAATCCTCTACTAGATCTACCCATCCAGGGGACTTTCGGGTGCTAGACAGATACACACAGAGCGTCAATCTATCGTTGGGCACAGTCACTCACACAGACACACACAATTACACACTATATGGGGCAATTTAGAGCATTCAATTTACCTTGATCCATGTTTTTGGACTGTGGGAGGAAAGCGGAGAACCCGGAGAAAACCCACACAGACACAGGGAGAACATGGAAACTCTACCCAAATTAGGATTCGAACTTGGATCCCCAGTGCTAAGAGGTGTGTCATGGTTTGTTTTGGTCACGTGGTGTGGGTTGGTCTATGTGTTCACGCTCCTGTAATCACGCGCACCTGGGACTAATCACGTTTTGTTATTTAAACCCTGCACGCCCTGCCCTCACCGCCAGTTTGTCTTGTGCCACGCCTGTGCTAAGCCCTGACACTACTAGCTCCCGTCCTGCGCCTTGGCTCCTCGTCCTTGTTTGCTGTCTCTCTGTTTTTGTGTGTGTGTAGTTCATCGTCCTGCCGTCTCCACTCCGTCAAGTCCCCTTCACTGCAGTTCTCTGGATTTTGAAACACTACACTCCTGACGTCATCACCCACCGCCTCGTTTGTTCTCTACCTCCGTTTCTAGCTCCGTCACTCAGTAGCGAATCCGCCTTGCTCGGTCGTACGACCGTAACAAGGTGAACGTGCTAACCACTAAGCCACCCTATAACACTATGTCGCTCGACATAGACCATGTATTATTTAAATAGAACAAGACTTATAAGAGAAGGATGTTATTGGCAACCTGCAAACATTTATTTGAATTGAAATACATACATTTATTTATATTTATATTAAATATAGGTGGCACGGTGGCTTAGTAGTTATCAGCTTCGCCTTTCAGCACTAGGGATTTCCTGTTCGAATCCCAATCTGGGTGGAGTTTCCATGTTCTCCCTGTGTCCATGTGGGTTTCCTCTGGGTTCTCCGGTTTCCTCCCACAGTCCAAAAACATGGATCAAGGTCAATTGAATTCTCGAAATTACCCCATATAGTTTGTGTTTGTGTCTGTGTGAGTGAGTGTGTACCCCGCAATAGATTGGCGCCCTGTCCTGGGTGTATCTGCCCAGCCCCCAAAACGCTCTCCCCTGGATGGGACCCTAGTAGAGGATAAAGCAAAACATAATGGAGGAATGGATGGATATTAAATATATTTTATGCATCTGGTGTAAACATACATTGTTTTGATTTTCAACCTTTATGACTTTAGTAACAGCTTAATTTGTGTCCCAGCCCAAGCAAACTCATGTCACTCCACTACTCATCTCTCTCTATTAGTTCCCTATAGCTGCTGCTTGCATTCCGTACAAGGTACTGACTCTGGCCTACAGGACAATTTCTGGATTTGCCCCCTCTTACCTCCAACCTTTATTTCCAAAATACACTTCAACCCGTGCACTTTGCTCTATTGATGAATCGCCTGGTGATTCCACCTCACAGTGGTGCTAACTCTCACTCTGTAGCGTTCACCACTACAAAATAGTAGAACAATCTTCCCAACTCTATCTGTAAGTCACGAAGTCAAGTCAGCATCAAACACATCTTTTCCACAATATATATATATATTTATACACAATACAATAAAATAATAATAAAAGTCGGGAACGGATAATAATCAGGTTCAATAAACTTCAGTGTAGCTGTTTTTTCCGTAACTACTGACTTGTGTTGTTCTCTCATTCGATTCGGATAAAATGATTTGCTAAATGACCAAATGTAAATGTAGTAATAAGTTGGTCATTTTAAGTTGATTTGATTTTTTTCAATATTATTAAAAATTTACCACAATAAGGCTACCCTTGATGTAAAACCTGTAACCTGTTATCGTTAAAGGGCACCACAGAAATGCAGCTAAGCAATTATTATTCATTGTTGATACTAATTCCAGAGATTGTTGATACTAATTCCAATAAATCCACAGATGCCAATGGCAGAAGCCCAAAGAGAGTGAAACTGGCATTTAAGGGATGAGGTGGAAAAAACTGGCAACACCTGGAGAAAGCATACGGCAGTCTCTGTAAGTGAGTGTATGAGGGTGGAATAACCAATGTAAAAGAAGTGCGGGAGGGGGTTGAAAGGTGTTTTATATTTACATCCTGCCACTGGCATACTGTTGCATGTCGCATTATAGACTTCATGTTACTGTGGTGAACACAGTTTAATATAAAATTTGCTGAATAGTCAGAGATCATCCGTAACTACTTACATAATTTTTCAAAGACACACAAACACACTGAAATAACATCGTCAGCAGTACTTATATATACATTTGTACACATAGGCACGTTGTTCATCAAGTAGCATTATGGGTGTTTTGTATGTGCTGTCATGATCCTTTCTTCTGGACTGTAGTGCTGCAGTAGGTTTTAATAAAAGCTGTGTCTCTGCGAATGCTCAGCTGGGAGTTATGTTGTGAGACTGCTGTGAAAAAGGTGGGCATAGAACATGAGCGAGAGAAAGAAAAAGAACGAGAGAAATGGGAGACGGGGGTTGCTGACTCTAGTGTCATTGCAGGTCCTCAGAGGGAAGGCACTTATTGTTTGATAGTTTCAATATAAGGCAGCAGCCAGCTCAACAGGGAGCAGAGTGCTCAGTATACCCCAAAACCATAGCCTCAACATCTCTCTCCCTCTCTCTCTCTCGATCTCACTTTGTCTTAGGAGGTAGGCTAGATGGCTAATAGTTAAACAAGTTAACGTTCAAGTAATTTACTTATATAGCGCTTTTTAAAACAGTACATTGACACAAAGCAGCTTTACAGTGTTGCAAGCCTTTAAACCCCCAAAGGCAAGCCGAAGCGACAGTGACAAGAAAAAACTCCCTGTTTTGTTGTTTTTTTTAGGAAGAAACCTTGGGAGGACCAAGGCTCAGTGGGGGACTCATCCTCCTTGAGCAGCCGGTGATGCTTAATATCAACATGACACTTTTTTATCAAAAAACAAAAAAGATGAACACAATATAAAAACTTTAAAGATAGGCGGCACGGTGGCATAGTAGTTAGGATGTTCGCCACTTAGCGCTGGTGATTCAGGATCCAATCACGATATGGGTGTAGTTTCCATGGTTTCCCTTTGTGCGCCTGGGGTTCCTGCAGGTTCTCCGGTTTCCTCGCACAGTCCGAAAACATGGATTCAAGGTAAATTTAATGCTCTGAATTGGCCATATAGAGTGCATTTGAATGTGTTTGTGTGTGTGTGTGTGTGTGTGTGTGTGTGTGTGTGTGTGTGTGTGTGTGTGTGTGTGTGTGTGAGTAATCGTTTGCCTAGCGATAGATTGGTGCCATGTCCTGGGTGTATCTGCCCAGCGCCCGAAAAATAAATGAATGATTGTGAAAAAGAAGCCAAATTTAAATTTTAAGCAGCACATGTTTTATATATGGCAAAAAATTGGCACAAAATGGACATGTGCGCAGCTGCAATAATGAGTATCAATTTCCAAATGATGTATAGTTCTAAAAAAAGGTGATGTGACCGAGTTGTAAACATGCATCTGCACGCTTTAAGTACGTTGCAAGTATAATTTTTTTATTTGTTCATATTTAAAAAATAGTATTATCGTTCAAATTACTAAACATCATTTTTCTGTTTCTTTGTCATTCATTCATTATCTTCCATTGAATTCTCTACTATTGTCGCGGTGGGGTTCCACATGCCCATCCAGGGAAGAATGTTTTGGGTGCTGGCAGTGCTCCGATCTATCGCCGGGCACACAGTCACTAACACGCACACACACACACACACACACACACACACACACACACACACACACACACACACACATACACTATATGGGGCAATTTTAAAGCACTCAATTTACCTTAAATCTATGTTTATGGACTGTGAGTAAACCAGAGAAGCCAGAGGAAACCCATACAGACACAGGGAGAACATGGAAACTACACCCAGATTGGGATTTGAACCTGAATCCAGTGCTGAGTGGTGCAAACATGCTAATCACTAAGCCACCAACCCTATTTGTTTGTCATAATCAATAAATTATTAAATTAAAGAATTAAGATTACATTCTACATATGAGATATAGAGAGTAAGCCTTAACATTATCTCTTGATTAATAAATAAATAATTTTTTTATTTTCTTAACCTATATCCCTATGGATAAAGATGTCCTTGTTGATTATTTCCTTCTGCAGTCCATACACAGATGGCTTCATTAAAACGTAGAAGTGAAATTAGCAAATTTAAAACTAGACTTCTCACACTTTGGCATCTGGTAGTAGAATATATGCAGAAAATATCTGTTTTTATTTGTGTGTAAACCTGTGCTTATTAGGTAATAAAGCTCTTTAATGTGGAAACCAAAATATATTTAAAGACATGGAATAAATAAAGGCTTTTGTACCTATATTCAGGTGCTTGTTAATTTACAGAGTTAGAAAAAGTAAAAGTTACAAAAATAAATAATGATGCATTTTTCTGAACTGTAGATTGTCAGCATGTTGTAAAAATTATTGAATAACTGTATACAATGTATTATGTGAATGCTGATTAGTGCCTTGTCCAAATATTTCTTTATACACAGTCAACTCCATACCAGCTGGCCGTGTCTTTAAATCAGTAATCGGTTCGCATCCTGGCTTTTATTACACAATGCAGAATGCTCCTTCTAATGGTAATAAAACAGTGGATGCTGCCAGTGTAAATTAGAGAGTATGGCCAGAGTTTTAGAATTTGTTTGGCCTTTGGCAAGTACAACCTGAATTAGCTGAACCATGCTGTTCCAGCAGTGAGTGTAGAGAGCAGCTATACAGTATTGATACTATGTTGAACTTAATTGTTAGCATGTTTGCCTCTCAGCAATGGGAATTCATTTAAACTCCAATTTCAAACAACCCAAAAACAAAATAATAACAAAAAAAACCTAAGTGAGTGATTTTTTTTTAATTCAATAAATATTTACAGCCTATTTATATTACATAGAATGCAATGAAACATGTCAACTAGGCATTCATTCATTCATTCATTTATTGTCATCCGCTTAATCCTCTATTACGGACACGGTGGGCTTCCCCATGCCCAACCAGGAGAGAATGTTTTGGGTGCTGTGCAGATACATCCAGGACAGGGTGCCAATCTATCGCTGGACATGCTCACTTACACAGACACACACATACACACTCTATATGGGGCAATTTAGAGTATTCAATTTACCTTAAATCCATGTTTTTGGACTGTGGGAAGACACCAGAGAACCCAGAGGAAACCCACATGGACACATAGAGAACATAAAAACTCAACCCATTTTGGGATTTAAACCTGAAGTCCCAGCACTGAGAAGCAAATATGCTAACCACTATGCTTCCATTTTTAAAATTGTCCAAATATTATTGTTTTTGTATCCCTGCACACGTTCATATCACTACAGACACTGATTGGTATTCATTTCAGCTTGGCAATTATGCAGCTATCCTAGCATTAGCATTTCGTGAATCGTGAAAAGTATTTTGTAAAGTATTTCTGTACTTTCAGGCCTGTGTCATAAATTCTACAAATATGTAAATAGAAACAGACTTGATTTAACATTTTTCTTGGTATTTTAAAAACCCAAAGGCTAATCTTTTCCTGAATTCCTCCAATTATACAGGCAAATGTCTTATAATTGTCACATTATATTTGCCTGCACGTTATTAATGTGCATTACAAGCATAGAGGGACAGAGAAAATTAGCAATGACTTGTAGGTTGTTTAGTCCATTTGCACATTTATAAGATTTGTTAAAATGAGCAGAGAGAAACAAATAGTTATATAAGATATGACATAGATATAAGATCAGTATACTGAGTAAAGGAAAGAAAGTGAGATTCCTGGTTAGATCATTTTTAATCTGTGGCAGGCTGCTCTTGCAGTGTGCCATGAGGAGAAGAGGATGCAAGCGAGTGAGTGGTGCTCAGAGTCTGGCACAGAGACAGATATGCCCAGTGCTGTCTAACAGTGGTAGATCAGCAGCTGCTAACTGGAAATGAGAAAGTGAGAAAGGAATTCATCACAGAAGAGAAAAGAGGAGCTAGAGTGTCCTACAACATAACCTTAGAAGAACCAAAAGAGTAAGGCTGAGGAAAGTTGCAGGCACCTCATAAATACAACACTGATAAGTAGAAGCCTTGAAAAAACATAGAAATAATACAAGACAAAAAATAACCCTTTTGTGTTATTTTCTGTAATGGAGCTGGTGTATGCTTAAATGTAACCAATATTCACAATGACCCTGGTGATGTCTCTTTTTATTATGGTAAGTAAGAAAATAAACATAACAAAAGCACCTCAGAAATATCAGTAGAAAAGGAAAGAAAGCTCCTCTACATGAATTCTATACATTTTAGTGGCCAGCTAGGATAGAGATATGGTAAGTAATCCTTGTTTAATAATCCTCCAGTTTAAAAGTATTGTTTGGAGTTACACTGGTATTCTGTTGCCTTTAAATTACTGAAAATAAACATCATAACAATCACCAATGTAAATCACGAATATGTAAAGTACAATACATCATATGTAAATATTATAAATCATTAAGAAAATGTATTGAGAAATAATTTATTGGGGTTTAGGGCTAGAAAATTTCAAATTGTCTAGAAGGTAAACTATTTAGTAAACTGTCTATACTTTTTTACTATCATATAATTTACATTGTTAGTCCACACAGGGCTGGTATTGTTATGTAAATGAAAAAAAATGAAAAAAAATAATGAAAACAGTCATTACCTAGTTTTTTTTTTATTTTTTTTTTTTATTCTAGGTGCAGGATATATTATTTCCCCTATATATTCAGTATGTGTGTGTATGTATGTGTAAATGACTAAGTTTGTGCCTGGCGATTGATTGGCACCTTGTTGTCCTGGGTGTATCTGCATAGCGCCCAAAACCTTTGCCTCTGGAAGCCAACCCCCCCCCCACCCACACACACACACACACACACACACACACACACACACACACACACACACACATTAAAGGATTAAGCAGAAGATAATGGCTGTTTACTCCTACTAAATATCCTTGGATGATATGTAACGTCTAAACAGACTAAATAGAAATAAAGAAAATATATACACACAGTATGTGTAAGACTTATTTTATAAGTTATATCTTATAGATATTAACACAATTTGTATATGTATCATTTAAAGATCTACTCATGATCCACATTCATGCATACTCACACGTGCACACACACACACACACACACACACACACACACACACAAACAAAAACACACACACACTAATACAATCACACTAGCAAATCAAGAAGTAATAACATGCGTTTAGGCTACCAGCACTTGTAAGCAGCACATGAGCTGAAGCACAGAAACACCTGAAAAGCTGTGACTTCTGGTAATGTATGGTATTTGAAAGCTATTTCTATGCCCCCTTACCCCAACCCCCACACACACACCTTGCCACTGGACTAAGGAAATATAGAACACTAATAATTTTCATTAGATTTTATTAAGTCCATAAAAAGAGATGGATAGAGAAAAAGAAATAACAAAAAACTAGCCATTTAACCAAATGATATTAAATCAGCTTTTTAAGTAATATACAGTACATATAACCCTTGAAGCACCACTGGCTTGTTTTCTTTTTTATTTAAAGCAATTAAAAAACATTTGCAGTATTATGGGGAATATCTTGCATCATTAATTCTTAGATGTGAATTGACTGGTCAGACTTTGTTTCCTCATCTGTAAAAACCTAGACAACTCACACATTCATTTATTAACAAGAAGTTCATTTGCTAGACATGAACGCATTAGCGTGGTGTTAACAAAGGAGATCAGAGTGAAGCTAAATGCAGAAACTTCCACTAATAGGCTGTTTAGAGTTATTAGTTCACATTAATATTCCATCATTACCTGTCAGCAGTCGAAAATGGGTATGGCTTTAGAAAAGTACCACAAATGAACCCCAGTATCAAACACCTAACTTTTAAGATGAGTGAAAATCTCAAGTGGGTAATTAGAAGAAACTCTAGCTAATAGCCTCATTTGGAACATGAAATGTGATGATTAAAATTCCAACCCTATTGGTCTCCAGAAGTAATGCTCATGTCACTACTAAGTAAAATATATTCCTTACCTTGTTTTAGGGGATGTTGTTAACCATTCATCATGCTTTTCAAATGTTATCAAGTAAGCTGCAATTTCCTGCCAAACAAGAGAGAAAATGCAGAAAGATGTAAATGCACATTGACACTCATACATTTTTATCCCTTGCATAAATTAAGGAGGAATAGTAGAAACAAGAAGGACTTTATGAAGTAAGGTACCATTCAAAGAATAAAGTACAGGAACATGAATTGACAAAACAGAGACACAGAGTCCGCAATTACTGCATTAGCAGAAAACCGAGAAAAGTCCTAGAAAACCATCTTTGACTAAACTCTTCTAAAAAAAAAAGACTTGATTCCATTTGCAAACCATGACTTTGTGTGAAAAAGGAAATGGGATATGAAGAACACTAGAGGTACTATTTTAGAGATCTTTAGGCAAGCTGTCAACCGCACACAGCACAGCTTGTTTAAGGTCAGTGTGCCTTTGCTATAGTAACAATACATAACATACTTCTTGTGTGGCTCAAAAAGTTAAAAAGGTATTTTCTAATTCTCTTTATAAATAATGGGTGTGTTTTGGGCATAATGTGCAATAAATTTCAGCTTTTTACTTGCCAATCCTATTAGAAGCAAGGTGTGGTCTGACCTTGGTGGATTGCTTTTTCAATGGTGCGGTGTACTCAGTCAGTGTTCATAGGTTGGCTAGGTTGTTTTCAGTCAGTTGTGCACATGTGTTTTCTGTAGTCAAAATAACAATATGGCAAACATTTACTTAAACACACCTTATTTCGAGACCACCATAAATATCACCTTAGATTATATTCACAAGAATTTGAAAATAGACTGTTGGTGGGATGTAAGATAGCAATGATCATCGCAACGTGCCTTGTGTAAGGGGTCTGATGGAGCCATGGATCTTATAATTTTCCCACAAAGTGAGTTCTGACAATAGTTAAAAGGAGCCTGAAATGTAAGAATTTATTACTGGAATATAGTATTAAATATATTTAAAAATTTTAATTTAAGAGTTTGTCTTCATGGCGATGGCAAGGAGAAATTAGGGGTCATGTAAGTATTGTCGAATCTGTTAGAATTGCCCTTTTATTAAACACATTCCAGCAAATAGCACGGAGAAAACCTGATTTTAGTACACCCAAACACACAGTATACAGCACAAATGTAAAGCAATCACTATAACCCACATTTCCCCAAACAGAACATCCATCAATCCATCCATTATCGTCCGCTTTATCCTCAATTAGGGTCACGGGGGGGAGAACATCCAGGGGAGAACACTGTGGGCGCTGGGCAGATACACCAAGGACAGGGTGCCAATCTATCACTGGGCACACTCACACACACAAACACACTCTATATGGGGCAATTTAGAGAATTCAAATGACCTTGATCCATGTTTTTTGGACTGTAGGAAGAAACTGGAGAACCCGGAGGAAACCCACGCGGACACAGAGAGAACATGGAAGCTCCACCCAGATTGGGATTCGAACTGGGAATCCCTAGCGCTGAGAGGAGAACATGCTAAACCACTAAGCCACCGTGCTGGCCCCAAACAATACATGAACATTAATAAAAGCAAATGCATTTTCAGTTTGACAATGTACAAAAATATTCATCCCCCCCACTCTAAATGAAAGTGGAACATTTTAGTTCTTTTTGAGCTATACTCGTCCTTCACTCATCTTGTCAGTCAAATAAAGTGTAAAAATACAAACAGAAACCCAAATCTAATGTAATGTAATGTAAATATAATGTAGACCAGGGGTGCTCAATACGTCGAACGCGATCGACCGGTCACATATCAGCGCTTTTTTTTTTTTTTACAAAACAGTATCGGAAGCACTTATACACACACGCACAAGCATTTTAACACACAATGTGATTCATTCCGAATTGCAATCTCTGCAAGCGAGCGGTCAGCCCCCCCCTTCTCTCTCGCTCCTCCGTGCCTAAATCCAAAGCACTGCCTCGAGAATCATCTACATTAGAGAGTTCCTGTTTGTGTTTTCCACTTTATTTGACTGATAAGACGAGTGAAGGAATTCGCTCCAAAATAACTAATATACCACTTTCATTTAGAGTGGGAGGATAAATATTTTTTTGCAATGTCAAACTCAAAATGCCTTTGCTTGATTTGCCAAGTAGCCATTGCACTTCCATTGTGTTTGGTCGTTTCGGTGTACTAACACCAAGTTTTCTCCATGCTTTTTGCTGCAATTTCTGTGAAAATGGCAATCTGAAGCCGTCTTTTCTATGCTGATTCGATAATACTAACATCCATCTATCCATCCATTATCTTCTGCTTTATCCCCCGATTGGGGGGTTCCCCATGCCCACTCAGGGAAAAGCGTCTCAGGTGCTGGGCAGATACACCCAGGACAGGGGGGCAATCTATCACTGTGCGCACACACACACAGACACACTCTACATGGGGCAATTTGGAGAATTCAATCGACTTGATCCATGTTTTTGGACTGTGGGAGGAAACTGGAGAACCCGGAAGAAACCCACGCGGACACGGGGAGCACATGGAAACTCCACCCAGATTGGGACTCGAACCGGGAATCCCTAGAGCTGAGAGGAGAACGTGCCACTAAGCCAACGTGCCCCCCAATACTAACATGATGTGTGTAAACAGGTTTCAATATAAAAGCCTAAAAAATTATTAACCCTGGTAGATCTCAATGACCTGTCCAATGGAAAAGTAGATCTCGGGCTAGAAAAGTGTGGGCACCCCTGATGTAGATGATTCAGGAGTGCTTCTGATTTAGGCACGGAGGCGTGGCCACATGCCGGTTTTGGGAACACTGAGAGAGACGGGCGGGTGGGCAGACTTGCACAGCGATATTTATATTCAGAATAAATCGCATTGCGTGTGAATGTGTGCGCGTGTGTGCATAAGCGCTTCCGAAACTGTTCTGTAAAAAAAGCGTTGATACATGATCAACGCTTTTTTTTCAAACCTCCATCGCGATCTACCTGACACCCCTTCGCGATCGACGTATTGAGCACCCCTGTCCTACACTGTAAATGTAATATTTATTAATATATAATATAATTTTATATATTACTATAAATTTACAAATATGTAACAGTGATCACAAACCAATCATGCCTAAAACAAATTGCACCTGCCAACTATGACAGACTATAACTGACTGAAGCTGACAGAACAAGGGGAAAAGTTCATTCTGTTCTGATTACTTCATACAGAAAGTGTATCTGGTGATTGTTGTCAGTCAAATGCAAAAAAGACATGTTGAATATGATGGCAGTACTATGACAGAGCAATTTATTCAAATAGGCAGCACGGTGGCTTAGTGTTTAGTACATTCGCCTCTCAATGCTGGGGATCCAGGTTCAAATCCCAAACTGGGTGGAGTTTTCTTGTTCTCCCCGTGTCCGTATGGGTTTTCTCTGGGTTCTCCGGTTTCCTCCCACAGTCCAAAAACATGGACTCAAGGTAAATTGAATAGTCTAAACTGCCCCATATTCTCTGTGTTTGTGTGAGTGAGTGTGCCCAATGATAATGAAGAAAGAAGATAATGAGTGATTGAATGAATTTATTCAAATAATCAAAAAAATCAAAATAAAATTTTATGAAATTGCTGCATATAAGCTCACTATAATGTATGCTTACTGATATAATAATAAAATATCATAAACAATACCAATTTAGCTTAATCTTTTAATTTTTTTTTTTCTTGCATTGGCACTGGCGGTAACAGTGCCAGTATTGGGTGCCAGTAAAACATATTATGTACAGTGTGTTGCTGTATATTTTGCATATTTGTATATTTCTAATTCCTGTGTTTTGTACAATGTAATAGCTGACATTAGTTAAAATTCTTTCCTTCTTCTTGCCTAGTCTTTGGTAACTGAAAAAATAAACACGCCAGCTCTCTGATTGGACACCATTTTACCCTGTATTGACTAATTTACATAATGTTGCACATTGCCTTTTTATTAAAAGTTTTGTTCACCATGTCAAGGTGGTTGACATTGGCATCATTTTGAATTAAAGGAGATGATCTGACAACTGGATAAACAACTGCATGCCATGTTTTATTTCAAAAAGACCAAAATGTTGGCCTGCAGGTGCGTAATGAGAGATGCCAGGACACCAATTCATACTGTTCCTATTTCTATCATTGCTAAAGGGAGAGATTAATCCATGAAATGGCTATCTCATAGGAACGACATAATGAGGAATGGGAGCATAATGATATGGCGAAAAGCTGTGAATATATTATGTCTGACTTTAACACTTATACAATATATTAGAGGTGAGTGTTTTAAAGCTAGGCTCTATCTACTGCTGTCTGCTGTACATACCAATTACTGCTTAGAAAAATTCAATGTGGTTTTCTAAAGAAGAACAAAAAGACACCTTTGAAGTGTACACTCATGTAGGAAATGTAGAAATGATAAAAGTAAAGACAATGCACAACAATGTTTTTCAAAAACAACCAATAGTAAAAATGATTCCATGTTGTCTTTGTTCAATAGAATAAACATAAGTCTTTCTATTTTCTGTTTAAATGCAAAATGAGATTTTAAGCTACATTTGGTCATTTAGCAGACGATTTTATCTAAAGTGACTTAAAAGTATCCCAACATGATTATTAAGGTCAGAACACAGAGATGATTACCCCTGGAGCAATGAGAGTCAAGGTTCTTGCTCAAAGACCCACAATGGCATCTAATAATCTTAGTTTACTAGCTACTGGAAGCTTATGAAAAGATTTTTTACCCAATCAACACACGGAATAATTGCTACATTAAATAATTGGTTTTAGGCTGTAGTTATAATTCAGTCACTTTATTTTGACAGGTATCTATGTGGGTATCAAAATTGTTGTTCAAAATAATTACAAAAAGTGGTTTAAAGTTAAAGTTAAAGTTAAAAATGCTTTAATGTAGTATAAAATCTTTTTTTGAACTAATATGTAACTGTACTGTAACTGAATAGTGTAATAATGTGTTATAGTAGAGGTTTGTGTATTAATTTGGCTAAAAAAGTATGCACTCATTTTTCAAATGCTTGAGTTGTAGAATTGCACTTTTAAACACCACTAATGGTAGGATTGAAGAGTAATTTCTGTGTAGTAAGTGAAGGAAGTAGCCGGGGGCAATGCACCCTCTGTGACCTTGAATTCCATTAGAGACCCCCTTGCTTTCTAAAGCACTAGCATTAAAAATCAGCATGTTGACCTCAGTGCTGGGAGATAAGTGAAAAAAGCCTTGTCCAGGAAAAAAAAAGCCAAGCAAAGCCCCACCACTCTCTACCTTGCTTACCCCTGCTCTGAACAGATGTCGAGGATTATTCCAACCCCCTTACCAACCATAAAGGTGCAATAACCTTACGGCAAGAAAACAAACAAAAAACAGATGTGGTGCTATTAAACAGGTGCAACAGAAAAAAGTTTGTTAGGAGTTATAATGAGGGTGGGGAAGAGACAAAATATTCGAAATGTTGAATGGACAGCGTTCATTTATTTGTGGAAATAAAAATCAATTAAAGTAATTTGTCGAATGTTTATGTACACAGATGTATGCTGACCGTGCTGCCTGGCTGGTTCTGCATCCAAGACACAAAACCTTCTTTCTATCTTTCACAAATATTCAAAAACTCTTCATTTATTTAATCATCCATTATCTTCTGCTTAATCCTTTACTAGGGTAGCGGGGAGGTTCCCCATTTCCATCCACGGTAGAACGTTTCGGGTGCTGGGCAGATACCCCCAGGACAAGGCATTAATCTATCGCACAGAAACACACATAACCACACACTATATGGGGCAATTTATAGCATTAAATTTACCTTAAATCTATGTTTTTAAAAAAACGGAGAACTCAGAGGAAACTCACACAGACACGGGGAGAACAGGGAAACTATCCAGATTGAGATTCGAACCTGGATCCTGGATCCTCAGCACCACTGTGCTGCCAATATGTACTAAATAGTTACTAAATAATAATGAAATGGATTTCAGCTTGTCCAAGCATGTATTTCCTTTTTATATTTGATGATTTTTTTGCCCAGTATCTTCTATTGATGACTGAAAAATTGATCCACTCAATCTCGTCCAGGACTGACTCTTCAAGTCATTCAAAAGGTCAAGATTCTGTTTATAAAAATGATTTATAAATGCTTGTGTGCAAATGATTCTTCATGCTTGCTAAACCACTCATTTACAATTTGAGCCTGAAAATCTTTTCAGTGTCCTCCTGAAATGTTGATGTACGAAAGTACATAATTTACTAATTATTTAAAACATTTGGGATTTTAGCCAACCACTTGTCTCAACCTGACTAAGTGAAGCAACACCAGATTAAACGCATCAAAATTCTAAAAGGCTTTTTTTCCCCCTATTAACTTAGTGAAATATTAAGCATCCCGAGTAATACCTATATAATCATACCCATTAGGAATAAATTGTATTCATGCAGGGTAGACATTAATTCTAAGGATGTACTGTACATTACCTCCTTAAAAAGGAATGATTTCATATTAAGCTCTTCAAGTGTTTTCACATAATAGGCTTCCATTTTTTTAGTACTGTAGTTTGTAAAGTTATGATGTAAAATCCATGAATCAGGACAATATCTAAAAAATACTGAGTGGCATGCAGCCTGTACCTATTTAAAATACACTTAAAATTCCAACTGATGCCATCTCTGCAAGGAGATTTAGCCCACATATAGTATTTTTCTTTCTTCCCTTGCCCTTCTTCCAAGCCTGGGGTGTCCTATCGGACATGTCATTTTCCAGATGATAAAATGAGGGCTTTTGATAGGCACACCTTCGTTACACCCTTCAACAATGTGCTGCTGATTGAACACATAGCCACTCAAATCCTTCACATTATGCACAAATTTTCACTATTGGCAGCTGAAATGTGGCTGGATTCCCATAGAGACATGTGCTAGACATGGCATTTTAAATGAATGTGTCCGTTTGTAGTGACTTTTGACAGAGGCACATTAAGTATATCCTGTTTCCCCCTTTAGAAAAAGGAATAGATGTCTTTTTGGAATTACAGTTGCAAGAAGCAGGGCACCAGTCTGTAAACACATTGATAATGACTCACCGAACCAATAAACATTCTGTGCAACATGCACAAAAATGCTGGGTTGAAGCTTTGAAAGAAACAGACTCTATTTGAATACTAATGTCAGGAAAAGTCTGATGCAGCAATTTTGGATAATTTAATTTAAATATCCAAACAGTTTGAAAAAAAAAATACTTAAAATTGACATTTAAAAATGATCAAATGTGTTCATCATTCACAGGATGCAGTTTCATATGTCAACCTCATTCTTTCAGCCCACACTGTAATTCACTTCATTCTCTCAGATGAGTCTCAGTGAGTTTCGCTGCTCCAAAATGAGTGCTGCACTAAAAACCATTTTCATGCTTTTAATGACAGAAAGATTTGCTCTTAAACAGCATGCCTGTGAACTGTTTATGAATCATATTGTTTTGGGAGCAACCCAGCACATGGAAGAATTCAATATTTGAATTCGTGGAATGTGCATGCTATAATGCTGTATATGATTTTGACCTTGTCCTGTACTTGAAGGCAGTAAGTCCAGTAGGGAGGGGCAGATGGATTTGGGGGGGGTGTCTAACATCTGACTGTGCTCCCCAGGATTCCTTGATTTTGCTGTAAAGTGAGGTCACCCGATATTTCCTCCAGGGCTGCCCATGAAAACGACCTGGCTGGCAGAGGGTGCAAATGGATTTGAGAGGGGACATGGGAGAGGACTACACTATCCAGGCATCCCTCAGGGCAAATAGGAATGCAATTAGGCATAAGAGAGAAATCTCAGAGAGGGACAGTGAGAATGTATGTGGGAGGACAGAGAGGTGAGAGGATAAATGGGAACGTGTGTGTGTGTATGTGAGAGAGCGAGAAAGCGGGAGAGTAAAAGAGAGAAAGAGAGAGAGAAATAGAAAGAAACAGAGATATGTCATGGTTTTCAGAGCAGGCAGGAGGATCTGTAAAGGTCAAGGGCTTCAGGATAAGCCACAAAGCCACGTGCCCAGAGCATGGCTCATTAAAAACAGACGTTACTGTGCTTTCCAAAATGCTGAAAGCAGACGAATAACCTATCTTTGTGGTTATATTGTATGTTTAATATAAAATTAGTTAATATAAAGTGAACGGATGCAAGTATCAATTATAAAATGTTCATCAGGTTGGAATTTTAAGACATTCAACTGATTTGATTTTAGTTTTTAGCACCTTAATCACATACCCTAAATTAAATAACTTAAAGTACATACTAGTAATAAATTAACATTATATATTGCAGGTTACAAAGGCTTAATCATGAAATATATGTTATTATGCAAGATTTTCAGAACAGACACGGGAGAGAAGGCTGACAGAGCAGAGACAACAAAAGCTCCCTGCCTCATGACAGCTGCAGCTGGCATCTGCTGGCATGGCATGCTGCTGGTCTATAGGTCCCTAAACAGGGTTAAAATGCCATCCTTTCTACCGTCCTGTCATTAATCCTTACACTGAAAGTCTCAGGGAAGCAATGATTAAAGGAGCAAAGGCCTGCACTCACTATGGGTTCCACTTTACAGCCCTTACTTTTTTCATGTTTAATGCCCATGATGCTTAAAGTTTCACCTCATGCCAAAGGTTTTAGCCATCATCCTGCCAACTAAACAGAAAGCACCCCAATGTGCCACACTTGCTGTTTTGTGGGACAGTGGGAACACTTTTATGCCAATGGAATTCTTGAGCTAAAGGGACTATTTTTTTAGTCCCTTTAAGCTAAAGGGACTATTTTTTTCATTTATGAAAACCAGGCAGTTTGCCATCTGCATTTAAAGTCATGTTTGCCTCATATTCGTTTTCCAGTACCAAACCATTGGCCAGGTGGACTTACCCCAAATGGGCTTATATATTTGATAAACATGAAATCAATATAGAATTGCTCACAAGTAGCTTTTGTAACTGGTGATTTCCGCTTGGCTTGGCATGCAATATCTTCCCAATTCTATAAATCAGGTACATAAATTCCAACCGACATATCTATCTATCTAGCAGCATGTTAGATGTCCTTTGACATTCAGAATCACTGCATTATATATAACATTTAACCATAATAAACCATAATAAACTTGTTTTTGCAGGAATCCTGAAACATATACATATGATAGGTTCAAGGTAGTTGCAGCAAAAGATATTATTAGATTGAAAACAACCAGCTTGACCTCATCAAATACACATCATATGAATAAAATTTAAAGACAAAAAAAAATTATAATAAAAAAAATAACTTGTCATGTTCCTAAAATTAATCCATGACTATACAACCCTAGTGGCATGGTAGACTCTCATCTTAAAAAATGTCCTTCTGCTAAAGAATGAACAGCTTTCACGAAGGAATGAGTTTGATTAGCCACCATGCTAAGGTAAGGCAATAATGCCAATTGTTCACATTTAGTCATTTAGCAGACGTTTTTATACAAACCGACTTACAAGTATCAGTGTCAAAACACAGGGGTTGTTACAGCACCACTGGAGCAATGCAGGTTAACATGCTAACAATTAAGCTAACACACACACCCCAGATACATCCACCTCAAGTATTAGATGGCACATGGTTTTTGAAGAAACATATGAACATGGCATAAAACACTAATTATGTTTTCCAAATAATTTACAGGAAATAACCTTTTTAACGATCAGCAGTTAAATGTATATCTAAAGGCCGAGGGTGGAAACTACAGCTGGATTTGCATTCCATCTCCCCAGCCACTCAAGGAGGAGTCCCTCACTGAGCCTTGGTCCTCCCAAGGTTTCTTCCTTAAAATAATAGCATAACAGGGAGTTTTTTCTTGTCACTGATGAGTCGACTTGCTCTTTGAGGGTTTAAAGGCTTACAACACTGTAAAGCTGCTATGTGACAATGTACTAATGTAAAAAGTGCTAAATAAATCATTTGAACACCGAGCCCCTGAAAAGGCGGTATTGTTTGAGAAACTGTCATGTTACTTTTACCGATGAAGAGTATCTGTGCCTATAGCATGGGTGATCTATATAGAGTTACTAAACAGTAGAGGTGAGGAACAGAATCAAAACTGCTTGAGCTCCACTATATAATAACCACAGTCAGTCAAGATTTGGGGTGCAATGTCCGGTGCAGGTTTTTGGTAAACTATGCTTTCTTAAACACAAGGTCCGCTGAGGATCTGTATGGAGATGCATTTAGCAGGACCTGGCCTCTGCCCATTGCCACCAGAAGCACCAAAACCTAGTTTGATGCTCATAGCATCATCAGCTAATACATAGTTTGTGGCGTATTCTTTGTTGTTGGGTCTGGTGCCACTCACTTTCCTCTTGAAAATAACCCATAGATTCTTGATGGGCTTTTAGATAATGTGATGACATCAATACAGATCCACAATTTTGATTCTCAATCAGGAAGATTGGATGCTCTATTTCCACATGCTGCAACTTACAGTATAATTTGTAACTGTCTGCCCCTCTGTTGGTCCATGGTTCACTACTGAGTGTCCTGCAGTGTTCTTCTGCAGTGTACCCATACTTGTTGTCATCATCATCATCATTACAATGGCTAGAATTATACTTTATTGTTTACATCCAATATTTCTATATATTAAAATCTCATTCAGTTTTTTTTATTACATGCACGGTTTACAGAAATACTAAAATGTGTATTATTTCTCCATAACTGAATATATTTTATTCATAAGGGTAATTTATATGCTTCTTTTAGTGCCCATTGAATTGAGAAGTAGACAGCTGAAAGGAAAGGCCATTTGTAAATTTTTTTTTATTTTATTTTTTTTTTTTTACAGCAGTTTCTGTTACATTAAGAATGTGAAAGACGAAGCTATATGTCTTCATTTGGAAAGAATAGTAAAAATCCATTCTCTTTTCTTTCTGAATTACCTCTTCAAACTGCCAATTACTTAAACAGTGGGTCTAATTCAGCAATAAGACCTGTCTGGAGCCCAAGCCTAGTTCTAATCTCTGTGAGACAGGCTCGTTTTGGGGGATGATGAGCCAGAGTGAGATGTGAATCTCACTGTCATTGAGCCTCATTGAAGAGAGTCCCCGTGGGCTGATGGGTGATAGATTGGAGGAGAGACAAAAGTGGTTCCAAAGCCTTGTGCTTGCTATGCTGAATATCCTGTATCAAAAAAAAACTATTTTACTGACCTCTACTCTGTCCCCAAACCCTGCCACTCGGGCCTGCCTCTGCCTTTGTCCGGCCGCCATGCTCGTTTATTTCTAGTCTCAGAATCAATTAATGCTGGAATTATCTTGTGCATTCTAACATTCAAAGGTCATTGACTGCTCTTGTGTGAAACCAAATAACTGTGCTTGCGTAAACCCTGAGAGCTTGCTGTAAAATTGTGTTGCAGCTTGACTGACCTGCTGGTCATACTTATGGTTAATGTTTTGTGCATGCTATTGTAAACAACAAAATGAGAAGAAAAAAAAAAAACACAATGCAACAAAAGAGAAATGCAGGCCATCTGTACAATGTGTTACATGTTTTTCTTATTAAATTGTTTGTGCCATCTACATTATGTATGTTGTGGAATTAAGTTTTATTATTGTGAAGATGTAAATCAGTTCTTAGTACTGTGTAGAAAATAAATAGATTGTTTTTCCATTCACGAACACCGATGCACCTGTATCCCTGCTTATAAGCCCTCCTCCGATGCATGCCAGGAAACCCTCAATTGGTGGGTATGGTGCCTACCTGTCCATCGGCGCCAAAACATGGCGTCCCTCAAAACCCCACCTGGTGCCCAAATTATGTGGATGCCACGTAACATCACAATATTTAACCCAGAGCCAAAATATTTTTTTAAGCATTTAGGAAATTCTGTCAATATGAGAGTCAAAGAGTACCAGGCATTCCTCACCTTTTGTTTGGTTTATGGTTTTGGTAATATGCCTTTTTTTGTTAATTAGCTGCTTAATCTTTTGTTGATTATTAATCTAAGTTGATTATTGGCACTCTTAAAAATTTGGTTAAAGCTAGGCACACATTTTACCTTTTTTAGACTAGGTGTAAGTAGAAGTAGTAGCATTTTGGAACTTGCTGATGATTGACACCAAAATTACTATTTTTAAAGACTTTATGAAAAATATAATATGAAAGAACATGAACAGAGTAGAACTCAACTTACATGGCTACTCGGGAAGGAATAACATAAGGACGACACATTTCCCCAGACTAGTGATTCACCGCGAACATGTTACAAACACACACATACGCATAAACATAACCACACACAATAAACAACACAACTTGCACGTAACCAGACTAAACAGAAACCTTATAAAACACATGTAACGAGGCGATCCAGCTACTGCACCAAACCCATGTGACAGTGACAATATGGCATTTCTGACTATTACACATACAAAATAAACCTATTAAATGTTTTCTATAAACAACATTAAATATGTAACTATGTAAGGGTTAAATTCAGTACCCCACAATGTACAACTATAGTAAAAAATTTAAAAAATTAAAAATAAAAAAAACTTGAACGTGTAAATTAGTATCGTTGCAGCTTTTTATTAAAAGTACAAACATTATAAGTAAATAAACACTTTATCAGGCTGATACTTGTCAGTGACATCACCTTCATGAATCCATTGTTATAACCCACTTAACCTGTCAAAAATGCAATGTAACCAAACAAGATTTTAAATCGGCGGCACGGTGGCTTAGTGGTTAGCATTTTCGCCTCTCAGCTCTAGGGATCCAGGTTCAAATCCCAATCTGGAGTTTCTATGTTGTCCCTGTGTCTGCATGTTTTCTCCAGGTTCTCCGGTTTCCTCCCACAGTCCAAAGATATGGATTCAAGGTAAATTGAATGCTCTATATTTCCCCATATTGTATGTGTTTGTGTGTGTGTGTCTGTGTGAGTGAGTGTGCCCAGTAATAGATTGACACCCTGTCCTGGGTGTATCTGCCCAGTTCCAAAAATGTTCTCCCCTGGATGGGCATGGGGAACCCGCCCGCGACCCTAGTAGAGGATTAAGTAAAAGATATTAAATGAATGAAATAAGTTCATTTATAAGTCACATTAACACATAAAAGACAATAGCAGAATATGGAAATGTGTGTAGCTAACTTGGCATCAAGGTGGATTAATGAAAATAAACAGCTAGGAAAAAAAGGGGTTGTGATAATTTCTCCCAACCTGTAGCTTCACTTCAGAATTTACACCTGCCAGAGATCTAATCACAAACGGAGTCAGACTAATTTCATAGGTTGTCTGACTGATTTAATTAGCTTCTGATCACACTTATGCCAGCAGATCCAGATCATAGATCATCTGTAATCAGTCTATACATTAAAGGAGTGTGCAGATGAAGTAAATCATGCAGACAGGATTGACAGATTATAAGAATTAAAAGATCTGTTGAACACCACATTTCCTATGAATATGTGTAATTAGAGACTGTGGTAGCATTTTGGTCAATTGGACGCTTTTAGGATTGACACACCTGACATAGAATTCATCAATTGTCTGTGTGCAGGTATGGCACCTGACATATGCATGCCAACATATATAGCCACCAGTGTCTGCAATCCGTACTATCAAAGATCTTGTCAAAGATCTTGGAGGCATTAACTCCTTTCTGTTATGATGTCTATTCTGAAATAGCAGGTGCCCAGAAATCTGGCGGGTGCTAATCCCTACACCTTAGTGGGACTGTTCTAGGGGCAAGACGATTTTTGCCCTATAATGCACCTTCAGTGATACTTGTCTCATAGTTTTTACACTCTTGCTGTTTCATGTTAACCATAACCGTAAATTCATAAAACAACTAGTTGGTAAATATTTGTAGAAAATATATGCATACATATTTCCAAATTTTTGCATACGACTATATTCTGTCTGGCTGGTTCAGATACAGGGTTGTTTTATATCATTACAAGAATCCACAACATTTTGTGGCCATATAACAATAATGAAGTAGAATGTATTAAAATGCCAGTGTTGTTTTTTTTCCTTCTTTCCTATAAAGATGAAAACCTATGAACTGATGAACTTTGAGATAGATATATATATATATTATTATCTTCCGCTTTAGCCTATATATTAGGGTCGTGGTGGGGGGGGGGGGGGGGGGGGTCAGGTTTTCCCATGCCCATACAGGGGAGAACGTTTCGGGCGCTGGGTAGATACACCCAGGACAGGGCGCCAGGGTCACACACACATACACACACACACATACACACACACAGACACACTTTATATGGGGCAATTTTTAGAACTCAATTCACTTGAATCTTGTTTTTGGACTAACCCACGTGGTTAGAACTTGAAAACTCCACCCAGATGGGGATTCGAACTGGGAATCCCTAGTGCTGATATATATATATATATATATATATATATATATATATATACCCCCCCCCCCCCCCCCCCCCCCCCCCCCCCCCCCCCCCCCCCCCCCCCCCCCCCCCCCCCCCCCCCCCCCCCCCCCCCCCCCCCCCCCCCCCCCCCCCCATATATATATATATATATATATATATATATATATATATATATATATATATATATATATATATATATATATATTTTGTAATTATATAAAAATTGCAGTTATAAGCATCAGTCTTTGTTTAGGCTTTAGCAAGCCTACTCCCACTTCTCACTGTTGGTTCTTTGTGCTGAGATTACAATAAAGTGAAACTCTTAGTCTGAAGGTCACACTAAGATTGAGTCAAATCCAGCAAAAGCTCTCCTTGCCGGCATTTACCTTTTGAATCTTCGCCAGGATATTGTCTCACAGTTTAACTGTCGAGGGGCTGTGGTGCTGCAGTGTCATTTCTCCTTGGCACTCAGCTTACAGAGACATGAAGCATTACTCATATCTGATAATATTCCTTGTTTCAATTTGATCTCTGTCTGAACCCATGAATTCTCTGATATCTAGCTTTGTGCTAAACATTAGATGCATTCTGCTTTTCTCCCTCTGTCCAGACGACAGAGAACCAGGGAGACCGATGACCTTCGGTTTTATGAGCTTAGATGTGCTATTGTAGCTTTATTGTTTAGCATGTTCCAGACATGTTACTTACTTCATTAAACATGAATGAAAGGTGTTATCAGCTGATTCAATGTATTGAATTGGCTGCACCACACAAGACCCCAAAACTGACTCATTGAAGGGTGGTAACAATGCTGGGAAAATATTTTATCCTTGAAATTGTGAAATTATGAAATTATGTCTAAAAGGTTTTTTGTTTGATACACATAATGTCAAAATCAAGGTTGTAACTATTTATAGGTAGTGTATTGAGACAGTGTTGTCATCGATTGGAAGTCGGATCATGAATGGGAGGTGAAGCTGGTGAAATAAGAGATGTAATTAACCTAGCTGTTGTGATTTTGGTTAATTGTGTCTGTGCAAGAGGGTAATAATGGGAGAGACAGAGACTTTCTATAGAAAGAAAGAGAAATTGAGGAACGAGAGAGAGATCGAGCAAGCGAGACAACAGAAAGTATGGCACTGAAATGTGGCTGAGCAGGGTGCTGAAAATCTGTGTTTGCAATGTCTGGCTGCAAAGCATGATCTATATAGAGCACAACCACTGACAAGTGGCTGTATTTGTAACAACAAATTTTTTTTTTTGTTTTGCACGTAACTGTCTCCAGTGTCCTCACTGCCCATATCAGAAAGTTTTTTTACAGGTGCATAAGCAGTTTAGGTTATCCTTCTCCAAATATTTATCCTTTACAAGATTTTAACCAGCAAAATATTTCTGATATTCATGGCCCACTTAGCATCAATGTGTCAAGAAGCAATCCTCCAAATAAACATAATTTAAAAATTTTCTCTTTATTTAATTGGTTTTATTTATTCATCCATTCATTATATTCCGCTTAATCCTCTACTATGCCCCTACTATGTTTAAGGGGTTCTTATGCCTACCCAGGGTGTTTCAGGTGCTTGGCAGATACACCCAGGACAGGGTGTCAATCTATAACTGGACACTCACTCACTCACACAGATACACAAACACAAACTATATGGGGCAATTTTGAGCACTTAATTTAATTTAATTCATTACTAAATCCCGCTTATCAAAGTATGCCAATGACAGATACAGCCTCAGTGTATGCCTTGATTTTTGAAAAAAATCTAAATATCAAACAGAATTTACCTTTTTTGTGTAAATAATATTTGTGAATGAAACTCTTGTTATCCTTCTTACAATAAAACTTTAGTGCTTTTCTACCTTAATAAATGCACAAATTTTATTAGATACGAATTATATCTGTGTCTTGTGACAATATCTTGTTGTAAAAAAAACAATCCACCTATAATGTTCAACATAATTTAGGTCCAAAAATTTGTTATTTTTCATAGTTTGTTATTTTGCCAGATAAGTAATCTTGCCTAAATGTCCAGAATTTAAAAAGGCTCATGTAAAAGCTTAGAAAAACTATGAAGCTGTTCTGGAACCTTACAGCACTATTGTTAACTAGACTGACTGGTAGCAAAATAAAAAAAGAATTAAAGAAAGAAATAGCAAAAGGAATCAACTAAGTCTTAAACTGCAAGTTATTAAATGGTCTTATTTGTTATTTATTCATTATCTTCCGCATAATCCTCGCAGGGAGGGTTCCCCATGCCCATCCAGGATAAAACATTTTGGGCGCTGGGCATACACCTACGAGAGAGAGCCAATCTATCCCCGGGCACACTCATTCATACAGACACACACAAAACCTCACTATATAAGGCAATTTAGAGCATTTCATTATTTACCCTGTATCCATGTTTTTGGACTGTGGGAGAAATCCGGAAAAACCCAGAGGAAACCGACAAGGACACAAGGAGAATGCGAAAACTTTACCCAGATTGGGATTTAAACCAGGATCCCCAGTGTTGAGAGTTGAACGTGAAGTCGCTGTACTGCCCATCTTCTTTGTTATATTTAATGTAATTAATAAATCATTGCCATTAATCCAATAGATAAAGTTATTTAATATAAGGGTTATTTGTCTCACAATTACTGTACTTTAGATGTTTAGTACTATGCCCAAATGATTTTTTTTTATTTTAAAACACACTACATTTTAATATTTTTACCTTAATTTTTCACTGATTTTTGAGTCCATAAAAAAAGAGAATTATAGAAAATTTAAGAACTTAAAGAATCTTTTCAGTGAGGACATGGTATAAATGTGCACAGTCCATCAATGTATTTGTTTAATGATTTTATTTTTGGGCGGCATAGTGACATAGTGGTTACCAAGTTTGCCTTTCCTGGTGATCCAGGTTCGAATCGCAATCCGAGTAGAGTTTTCGCTGGGTTTTCCATTTCCTTCCCACAGCCCAAAAAATATTTTTAAGGTAAATTGGCTGCTCTAAATTGCCCCATATAGTGTATCTGCCATATTCTATAAAAATAACTAAAACTGTATAAAATATCACCGTGACAGGAGTGCGGTGGTGCTGAGTGAGAAGGCGAAGCTGGCAGTGAAGATTTTGGTTATGAATAATTACTGCACCTGACGTGGCTCTGCCTAATGAGTGTGTGCGTCCTTTATAAAGTGGAACATCAAATGCTGCCTCGCGAGCGAGATCTGGCAACAAGCTGTAGGAACCGTGTAAACACAGAATTTCCACCAGCCAAAACTGTTTTAGATCCAGGGTTAATAAAGGTGTTCCTGGGCTTGTGAACTCTCGTCTCCGGTTACCATAATAAAATGGTAATAATCACTTAAAAGTAAATTAATAATATAATACTTGTCAAATCCTACATAATTTTCATTACACATTAAAAATAATCCAGGAAAATATATTAAAGATCTAGGTCCTATAAACTACAGTAAAAGTTTATTACCACTGTAGATATGATGGGTCACCGATGTATGGAGGAACTCAGGGGGGGGGAATTGGGTGAGTGAAGATAATTTAAATAAAAACTGCAAAAGCCGGTCAGTGGTAGCATTACCTGCACTGCAGAACTGGACATCTGCACCACTATTTGGTCCTGATATTATTATTTGTTATAAGTGTAGCTGTGTGTAGCTGTGTGACCTTCCCTTACATGTTTAAAAGCCCTTCCATCCTTTATTTTAGTGTTGGAACATTGATTATGTTATGTTCACGTCGTGCCGCGTCTGTGGCTGTTTTTTCCTGGTGTTTTCTGCATTAAAGACAACTTTTGAACCACAGCTCCGTTCAGACCATGGCATCGGCTGATCGCAACTCAAACATAGAACAACGATGACAAGACTTAACATTTAATATGAATTAATCTATTACTCAATGAAAATCTGACACGTGAATGAAAAGGGTGGTGTTTATACAAAACTAATGAACATGTAATGCAGAAAATGCAGGAAGCAGGAATTAACCATAACTAAAACAATTTACTGAACTAAGCGACCAGCACTCCTGACACACATACTCCCATTGTCACCACACATCAATACAAGGATTTTAACAAAGAACTATTTATTGGAGCGGAAGATAATGATTGAAAAAAAAAAATAATAAAAAAAAAAAACTATTTATTGGTTCAAGCAGCTGTAAGAACTGACTCATTTAAAAAACACAATAAATCCTAAATTAAGCCATGTGCATTTAATTGCTTTTATCCATCATGTCACACAAGAAATGAATTCTTCTGAGACAAAGACTAATAAAATTTAAGCAACAATAATAAATTTACATTTAGTAATGTTTGATTCTGACAATAGTTAACTCTCACTGTCTATGTGGTATGGATGACAATGCTATATTATGTAGCTGAAAATTCAGAATGTTAAATAATATAGATGGACGGCACAATGGCTTAGTGGTTAGCACGTTCGCCTCTCAGCGCTGGGGTTACAGATTCGAATCCCCATCTGGGTGGAGTTTCCATGTTCTCCCCGTGTCTGCATGGGTTTCCTCTGGGTTCCCACAGTCCAAAAACATGGATTTAAGGTAAGTTGAATGCTCTAAATTGCCCCATATAGTGTGTGTTGGTGTGTGTGTCTGTGAGTGTATCTGTCCAGTGCCTAAAACATTCTTCCCTGGTTGGGCATGGGGAACGCCCTCATGACCCAAGTAAAGGATGTGGAGGATAATGAATAAATGAATAAATAGTACAAATTAATTCATTCATTCATTCATTATCTCCCGCTTATCCTCTATTAGGGTCGCGGTGGGGTTCCCCATGCCCATCCAGAGGAGAACATCTCGGGCGCTGGGCAGATACACCCAGGACAGGGCGCCAATCCATCGCTGGGCACGCACTCACTAACACAGACACACTCTATATGGGGCAATTTTGAGAATTCAATTAACTTGATCCATGTTTTTGGACTGTGGGAGGAAACCGGAGAACCCGGAGGAAACCCACGCAGACACGGGGAGAACATGGAAACTCCACCCAGATGGGGATTCGAACCGGGAATCCCTAGCGCTGAGAGGCAAACGTGCTAACCACTAAGCCACCGTGCTAGTACAAATTAAATTAAATAATAATATACTGTATATATTCTTTCATTCATTAGCTTCCGCTTTGTCCTATATTAGGATTACGGGGGGGGTTCCCCGTGCCCATCCAGAGAAGAACGTTTTGGGCGCTGGGCAGATACACCCAGGACAGGGTGCCAATCTATCGCTGGGCACACACTCACGCACACATACACACACTATATGGGGCAATTTGGAGAACTCAATTGACTTGATCCATGTTTTTGGACTGTGGGAGGAAACAGGAGAACCTGGAGGAAACCCACGCGGACACAGGGAGAACATGGAAACTCCACCCAGATGGGGATTCGAACCGGGAATCCCTAGTGCTGAGAGGCAAACGTGCTAACCACTAAGCCACCATGGCGTCCTTACTGTAAATATGTTTATGTAAATATATTTCTTCATTCAATGCATGAAAAATTCATCCAACTTGCTAGTTCAATGGTACAATGGCAGTGCTAAACATGACCTATTTTACAATATGTAAATAATATTAACTGATTCCTTCTGTAATATCATTTTTGCATTGCAGATGTACCCAGAGAAAAGGAAAATTAATCTGAAATAAAGAGTTCCGTACAAGCACATGCTGTATCCTTTTGAGTTTTGGAAGCGATCTCAAAAAAGTGTTACATCGTGCTCAGATTTGGAAAACAATTTAAGACAAGTGTCTTAATATTAACTCAACCATTTTTCATTCAAATACTAATAACTGTTTCAGGCTTAGTAAAGTAAATTACTTCTTAGGTGCTAAACCTCTAACACAAGGGTGTGGTATCTCAGTGGTCAGTGTGTTGGGCTATCAATCTGAAGGTAGGGGATTTAAATCCCAAGGCCACTCTAATTACCAATGTTGTCTCTTGAGCAAGGCCCTAAACCTTTAATGCTTAAGGGGATGCTGTATCAAGGCTGACCCTGTACTCTGTACTCAAGTTAGTACTTTTGTAATATATAAATCTTTAAACATATAAATCATAAATCCTGTGGCATTATGTCTCATCTTTCTCTCATAGTCTTTCTCCTAAGCAAAACATATGTGAATATAAAGTTGAGCTTTATATGAGACATAAGTGAGAATCAGTAATAAGTCACCTGATACATCAAAGATCAATATTTGAGCAATTAATTTTTTTCTCTTATTATGCAATTCAATTTTCAGATATGGCGGCACGGTGGCTTAGTGGTTAGCACGTTGGCCTCTCAGCGCTAGGGATTCCCGGTTCGAATCCCCATCTGGGTGGAGTTTTCATGTTCTCCCCGTGTCTGCGTGGGTTTCCTCCGGGTTCTCCGGTTTCCTCCCACAGTCCAAAAACATGGAACAAGTTAATTGAATTCTCAAAAAATTGCCCCCTATAGAGTGTGTCTGTGTGAGTGAGTGTGTGCCCAGCGATGGATTGGCGCCCTGTCCTGGGTCTGTCTGCCCAGCGCCCGAGACGTTCTCCCCTGGATGGGCATGGGGAACCCCAC
>JAFMOD010000544.1:1499747-1541136 GCA_019802435.1 Corydoras maculifer | reverse complement strand
TCTCCCCGTGTCTGCGTGGGTTTCCTCCGGGTTCTCCGGTTTCCTCCCACAGTCCAAAAACATGGAACAAGTTAATTGAATTCTCAAAAAATTGCCCCCTATAGAGTGTGTCTGTGTGAGTGAGTGTGTGCCCAGCGATGGATTGGCGCCCTGTCCTGGGTCTGTCTGCCCAGCGCCCGAGACGTTCTCCCCTGGATGGGCATGGGGAACCCCACCGCGACCCTAATAGAGGATAAGCGAAAGATAATGAATGAATGAATGAATGAATTTTCAGATATGATTTATTTTAATTGTCCTGCTATGACATTGGTAAAGATACATGTAGTTTGTTGTAGGGAATCTAAAAAGTTGAAACATCACTAGTAAGTGTCTATGAAGAGTCAGTCAGTAAGAGTCTATGAGGTCTGTGAAAACTGGAGGATAATGTGTACGGTTTACATATTTCTAATAATTGTTCAATCGCTTAAACATGTTAATTGCTCTAAATTTGCAGGAGGCAGGATAAGTGCCTATAACATCAGAGAAACTGGCCATGTTTTAGTATTTTTCTTTTAAATTGAAGAGTGCTATAAATATAAACAACCCTTGCTATCTACATTCAGGC
The DNA here is from genome assembly GCA_019802435.1 of Corydoras maculifer. Lineage (NCBI taxonomy): Eukaryota > Metazoa > Chordata > Actinopteri > Siluriformes > Callichthyidae > Corydoras > Corydoras maculifer. Next base: position 1,540,532 of record JAFMOD010000544.1, on the reverse strand, counting down.
GAAATTGAACACAGAAGCAGAAAATGTTGCGAAGGCTATTTTTTTCCTTCTATGTTTCTGTTCCTGCCTTTTCAGCAATCCCAATGTTTTGCTGCTGGCAAACTCACTGAGCATTTGGGAATTACTTATTTAACAGATAACGTTTCTTCTGCTGTCAGCAAAATAGGTTCTTGTCTGTAACAGGCTAAAGTCAATGCAGTGTGAAATCAAAGGTCATTCTGAGACAAATAACACAAACAAGAGAGAGCAGTGATGAGGAGACACCTTCTTTCACCAATTTTGGTATTTGGGGCACATATTATGTCATAAGAAATACAAAAATAAATTTTTTTATTTATTTTGTGCTCTCCAAAGCAAACAACAACAAAGCTATTGACACATGCCATGTTTTTATTTAATCTTCAGTAACAGCTTTGAAATCGCTGATCTTAATCAGGTGGGTGATGCTACTTTGATACACCATGTCACATTGGCTCTGAGGCTTATAATAAATTTTAAACCCCGGGCACCGTGGTAATCTGTGATTTCCTTCTAGCTATGACTAGATGATAAGCTTTGAGGAGAGTTTAAAAAAAAGTAGAAGAAAATGCTGTAACACATTTCTCTGTTAGTTTTGAACTGCTGTTTATTTAAAATCAAGAAGATGCTAATAATACACTTTTTTAATGTCTTATTTGGTGAACAGGTGGTTTGGATAAGTTTGCGTGCATCACTGCTGAAGGTTTGGATATGTGGGGTTGCATCCTGTTTTGTGTCTGTATAACCGTCACGTGAGATGTCATTTGATAAGATTAAGTTATAGACAGACAGACAGACAGACAGACAGACAGACAGACACACACACACACACACACACACGTTATTGATCCCAAAGGGAAATTTAGGGTAACCAACAGCTGTTCTATATTACACAAGCTAGTAGAAACATGAAAACTGAATACAGCATATAAGATACAAATATATAAGTATACATGAATGTATAAATCCTTTTTTTGTTTACTAAGGTTGCTTGAAGTAGAACGTATATCTATTCTGTATATCTTAGGCTACATCTCACAAGCAACCTTCATCTTCCAAACCCCTATACTTTTAGTCACTGGAGTGTTATGTAATAAATTACTTGGCATGCGAAATTTATTTGGGCGACTCTTAAATCTAGTACTTAGTCCAAGACCAAAACACAAAGTCCAAGAACATGAAAACTCCAACCAGATCTGGATAAAAACTTCCCCAACACTGAGAGGTGTACGTGCTGACCACTACTCCACCATGCGTTATTATTATTATTATTATTATTATTATTATTATTATTATTTAATGATAAAAATTTTAAGTAAATGTACATCATACATTATATATATATATATATATATATATATATATATATATATATATATATATATATATATATATACTCATTGCATCATATTTTATAAGAAAGACCATTATATATAAATAGTATATTACCTGAAAATATTGATATTAATATCATAAACATTTTTGTTATAGACTTAGACAAAGTAAGGCACTGTCACTTAAGGGATGTTTTCTCAGCTGCTCTTTTTCTTTTAGATCTTTAGATGTGCATCTGTTGCTGCCCAATTCAGAACTCTCCCATGTTTTGACTTAAACCATTTTTGGGTGTTTTTTAAGTATTTAAGGCCTACTGAAAGATCAACAATTTCTGACACTGGCTCTACAAATACAAAGGTCTTACACAGTCCTCAGATTTCATAATTCCATGTCAGGACATGCAGTACCAAAAGCAGTAAAACAATCCAAGTACATTTTTGAACCTCATCGACTATAACTATGAGGATACTTGAGCCACCATTTGAATGATTCAATCTTTCATCAGTTTTTCTTTTCCATCTGTAGGTTAGCTGCAGTGTCTTATCTTAATATATTTCCACACAGAGGACATATTAATGTGAACATTAAGTTCTCAAAAGATATTTCATATTTTTCCATAATTTTGGTTTTCACATTCTCTGACAATTATTTTCCCTTCTTCATTCCAGGCTCATTGAGATTATTTCCCCCCCATTTTTACTCACCTTTTACTCACCACAAATACTAATAAAAGAAGCATCAAATTATTGAAATCCAATTGTATCTGTAAATTGTTTGGCATGTTAAAAGAGCGAAAAGGTGGAGGCAAATTGAGACATGCAAAATAAATTTCCAACTTGAAGTCCATTTTTCAATTAATTATAACCATAACAAGGTAGTGGTGTGGAACCAAGAGGGAGTCGCTCTGTTGTCACTTGTCACTGCCTTACAGAGTCAAGTCGTTTTTCTCAAAGATCTTCACATCTGCACATCAGTCATTTTGTCACTTTAACATGCTCACTGTAACCGTCTAATAATAACGATTTCAGTATGATCTTTCAAAAAGCAGACCTTTTTTTTCAAGTACTAAGAATAAATCATAAGGCAGAGAACTTGCGCTGGATTGGTAGGTACCTGATAGTCACCACTATGAACCCAAATGTTTGGGAATAATTATGTTTGTATTAAAGTGCAAACATCCCTGAATAAATGTGGCATTTAAAAACCTGACTGACCCACACAGAGCCCTGATTTCAGCTTAAATGAACAATTTAGGGAATGAACTAGAACAAAAACTGTGACCATGTCCCTCTCATCCAACATCAGCGAGTGACCTTTCAAAAGCACTTTTGGACAAATTGTCAAAGATTTTCACAGACACACTCCAGAATATTGTGAAAAGAAAAGTGCAAGCTGTTATATATTCAAAACAGTGTCTAAGTCCATATTCATTTTTATTGTTTTAGAATGGGATGCCATACAAATTTTTAATGTATAATGTGTATGTGTCATAATCCTGTTAAATAAGAGCAATAATGAGAAGGACATGCAATAGTTGTGATTGCATAACGGGTGAGAGGGGTCATTGGGCCAGAAGCGTAACAAAGTGTTGTTTTTCCTCTTTCCTGTGATTTGTTTAAAGGATGTAATGTACAACCTCGAGTGCCTTATTTTTTTTTATAAAATTGTTAAAAATATACTATAATAAAAAAAAAGTGAAACAAAATTAAACAAATTTGAAACAAAATCTCTGAAACTAAATTATTAATAAACTGGTCTTCCACAAGTAATCAAGTCTGCTTTTTAAAGTAAATATTGATTGCTAAGTAAAGAGATAAAGGCTTAGTGCTCATCAGAAATGCTTGCTGTTCATTTATTTATTCATTCATCATCTTTCTCTTAATCCTCTACTAGGGTCCCCATCCAGGGAAGAGCGTTTCGGTCACTGAGCAGATACACCCAGGACAGGGTGCCAATCTATTGCACACTCACTCACACAAAAATACAAATACACATTATATGGGGCAATTTAAAGCATTCAATTTACCTTAAATCCATGTTTTTGTAAACAGGAGAACCCAGAAAAATCCCACGTGGACACAGGGAGAACATGGAAACTCCACCCAGAATGGGATTCAAACCTGAATCCCCAGCACTGAATGGTGAAAATGCTAACCACTATGCGACCGTGCCGCCCCTCTCTGTTTATATTAATCTGTATTTTCATTAATGGTACATGATTTAAAATTATGATCATCCACATTCGCACATTTCTTTTCATGTGAGCTGGAACAGCTTGTTATGCAGCCTTTCTGTTTTTATTCTTTGGTGCATTCAAGAATAATGCTCCAGCATCTTCATTTGGTCAAGTTATAATGCAGTATAATGCAAAGATTATTGACATCAGTGGCCAATTACAGACATCATTTTCCTTGTTTATTATTTAAAAAATATTTTCATGGTCCAATGATACGAATGGCTCATCATATATATTTGTATCATATGGCCCAATGATACAAATGTAAAGCAGTGTGCATTATTGTCAACAGCTGAACAAACGGCCTATTTTATAAAGAGGTATAATTATTTTTTTATGTATTTGCTTATGTGTTTTTATGTATTTGTTATGCTTATATGTACAAGCAACAAATAATTTATTGGAATTAAACATACAAGGCTTTATCAGATTATTTTTTTAATTCCTCAAATTTCACAATACATCAAATACTGTTTACATGAGCTCCTGAATAATCACATAACTACTGAAACTGGGTTATGATTGATGTTGGTTAAATGAGGGGCTGAGTTGGCTCAAAGGTGTGAAATGTAGCTGAGTTATAGCCACACTGGATGGATTCATATTTCTTAAAGCTGTCTCCACAACCACCCATGCATGGCAGCAGCCTTCACTGTTGGAACCTGTTTGTAACTGTCTAAAGAACAAGAGCCTAAAGGTACAACATGCTAACTTCACCCACAGATCTGTTCCACATCCTACACAGATACAGCATAGCAAGTTCAGATCTATCAAAAAGCATTCAAATGCATAGACACACATGCCCTCCAAGGGCTATGTATGAGAACAGTGTTCAAACACCATCTGTCCAGAGAAAAATCTCATTTGAGAGCGGGAGAACAATCCTCACAAATTTTAACACTATGTGCTGCCCATCTTTGAAACAATCTGTTTATCATCATTTTATTATAACTTAATATTATTAAATTAATATATAAAGTATAATATATTTTTCAAAACTTATTTAAAACTTTAAAATTTATTTCCAAAAGACTGGTGCATTACTCATATTATATATATATATATATATATATATATATATATATATATATATATATATATATATATACACACACACACACTCATATAATACTATATACTCAGTCATTCATTATATTCTGCTTAATCCTCTATTATGGTCAGGGGGGTAAACCCACACGGACACGAGGAGAACATGGACACTCAACCCAGAGTGGGATTCAAACCTGGATCCCCAGCGCTGAGAGGTAAATGTGCTAACCACTAACACACCATGCCACCCAATTTTTATATTATATAAATCCATCCATCCATTATCTTGCGCTTTATTCTATATTAGGGTCACAGGGGGGTTCCCCATGCCCATCCAGGGGAGAATGTTTCGGGCGCTGGGCAGATACACCCATAACAGGGCGCCAATCTATCGCTGGACACACACTCACTCACACACATACTGTACACACTATATGGGAAATTTGGAGAACTCAATTGACTTGACACAGTTCATGTTTTTGAACTGTGGGAGGAAACCGGAGAACCCGGAGGAAACCCATGCGGACACGTGGAGAACATGGAAACTCCACCCAGATGGTGATTCAAACCGGGAATCCCTAGTGCTGAGAGGCGAACGTGCTAACGACTAAGCCACCGTGCCCCCCTATTATATAAATGTTTTAAGATAATTATAGAGTAAAATAAGCTAATAAATGGTATGTAGGTAGCAGGATAGAATGTATAGCTTTTAGTTCCTTACGATGAGATTCACAAAATGAATCCATAGGTTAATCATTCATTCATTCATTATCTTCCGCTTATCCTCTATTAGGGTCGCGGTGGGGTTCCCCATGCCCATCCAGGGGAGAACGTCTCGGGCGCTGGGCAGATAGACCCAGGACAGGGTGCCAATCCATCGCTGGGCAAGGTTAATCAACACAGCTAAACTATATTTTATTTATAAAAATAAACTTACAACAATGAGTTCATTACTTTTTTTCAAACTAACTAACACCAACTAACTAAAAGCATAAAATATTTATTTAAATAATTTTGGGTCACAGATTTAACCAAATAAAACAATGCTGTTGAGCTTTAGTGTTGGCTATGTAATTGAAAGTAAAAGCACCATTTGGGCTGGATAGCAGAGCACTGAAATGGTCAAGTGGTACCCGGTACAGCAATAGCAGGAAAAAATGATGATGAAGTGCAACATTAGCACAGTGATTAACTTTTCGTACACGTCTCCGTTCAGTCCCATTTCCTCCAGCATGTCAAGCTGGTCCAAGCACTTCATGCGAGATTCCCTCAGCTCACTACCCATCTGTGTGAGTGAGAGTAAAGCCAATGTTCAAGCTTTTTATCTCTCCATTACAGCCTCCTTTTAGCACCACAAAAAAAAGCTTGAAATTTTCATGAGACAGCTCCATCTGGAGAGACGGGCTTACTTATAGCAACAGTACCATTTATAGGCTCAAATAGAGGCAAACAATAACACTGTGATGCAATCAAAAAGATTTGCAGGGTTGACTCAAGTCTGCTGGTGGGTTTTCCCAAGCACCCACACGCATATAATAAATCTGACCTCTTTAATTTTAGGCATCCTATAAAGCAAATGGAAAAGATCATAGTTAATCGTCAAATAGTGATGCCTCTGTGCAAATTTGTGTACAATAGAAAGAATAGATGAGGCAAGAAGAAAGTGCAAAATCCCAGCAAAACGGCATTTGTTTGACACACAAGTCATTCATCATATCATTCAATCTACGCTATTTATCTCTGGCTCTTTAGAAATCTGGGCCCAAGTTTCATTTAGCATTGAATGCTAGATGTAAATCATTCGCAAACTGAACCAGATGAACACTGATCTCAGACACAATACCGCTGAGATCTCTGCACAGCAAACACGTCTGGCTCATGTTGCTGGGGCAGAGCATCCCACACTGCGTTTCACACTGAACTAGAGAGGTGGGAGCCGTGTTAAACACTTTCCACATACACTGGCTTTAGAGAGACCTCTTTGATATGCAGATTCTCATACCCTACGGACTCCTCAGCACCAGCCCAGCTCATTACCATTCTCAACAACTGCTGTAAAAACACCGGAACGAAAACAAATGGTCGCCTTCATTTATGACAACAGCAGAAATATTAGATAAATCATTCCAAGAGTAACTATTGTTTATTATGGGGGAAAAAGAGACAGAAAGAACTGTTGTAAAATCTGGTTAAAATGCTTTAATCATGTAAATAGAATTACAGTAATTAAATTCTTTAACTACAAATTAGTCTTTGATGCTTTCTATATTTAACCAGTTGACAAGAAAAAGTTCTTCTAGAAGAAGAAGTTAATAAAAAATCACCTAAACAAATCCTAAATTTATACTTGTGGCTTTAAACATGTTAAGATGCACCTGCTTGCGTTCTGATACATACCATTAATTAAATCACACAGGATTTAGCTACGTCAGAATGGACATTTATCCAGTGTACATGCTGAGCTCAGCTCAGCTGGCCACAAAGTCACACCCCCATTAGCAGACTCATTACAGCGTACGCTTGATTTTTCTCTGGTAAAAAACTATAGTACTTTCTCTCCTTGATTGCACCCCAGCATCCCTCATTTATTATTTAGTTTTTAATTATTTATTTCTTTTTTTGCTATCTTGGAGGCAGGAGAGCAACACGCTTTTCCATTCATTATGTTAAACCCAGCATAAGTCAACAGACACCACTGCTGAGATTGACCATAAAAAGAGCTATTAATATACCATGTTCTCCAGGTTTCTATCCTCTTCTAATTCATTACTTCTGTTTAAGGGTTGGGGCTGCACATATACTGGCCTTGTTGGCAAAATCTATTATATCCAGGACCAATCTAAAAGCATATGCTCCTGCCATCCGTATTCCTTTAATGATGGATTGTTTTCAAATCATTCTTGTTAAGAAGATAAAGAAGTGTCTCTAACCATGCTGCAAATGATCAGAAGTGTGTGCATTTGCCTGACGGTCTCCCAGATTACTATGAAGGACAAATAGGGCAATCTTTTGAGGCCATAATGGTATGCAATTGCTGTAAAAGGAAAAGCCTGCTTTCTGCTCATTGTTTCTTCATGTGTTCGCGTGCTTGTAATCAATATTCATCAATAGTCTATTAATAGACCAGTCACGGCTCAGTTGAGTCAGAAGCAGGAATGCCAGTGAGATGTTACCATGAGAGGCTCATTGAAAACCAATACCCCTGTTAACACAGATAGCCTTTTAATCACCTTCCTTTCCCATTGACTGGATTTATGTATTTATTTATTTATTTATTTTTTTTCATTTTTTATTTAATTTTATTTAATTCTCTAGTATGAGAACTATAACGTTTGAAAAATTTAATGTAAGGTTTAAATGAGATGATACCATGACAACTCTGATGGCGCAAGGACCTTGTTCAATAGTGCTGGAAAAATAAAGACTGTCTATCTAGTGCCTGAAAGATCTTCTCTGAGCACCTAAGCTGTCCAGATGCTAAGTGAAATCCTAAAAGAACACATCTGGTGAGCTGATGGTTATCCAGAGTAATTCTGCCTCCTTGACTGTACCTGAGCTCACAAACATTGTGTCAGAGTCAGCTAGAGGGCACTTCAGAAAGAGGATGTCTAGAAAATGTTACAGACAAGCCACTTTACTTCCAACTGCCGCCACTGCTTTTAGTCTTCCAAGTGTGGCTCTGATTGGAAAAAGGCATCCGGACATGTGATCTTCTTTCAGCCCATTCATTGGGGACTGGGTGCCTCCGGTAGGACCGAGTCCTCACATTCGTCTCTGTCAGAATGCAGCATGCCAGCTATTCATCAGGCCTGCCATCCGCTGCCGCCCCTCCAGCCCGACACTGAGCACACGCCGGACTGACTGCATTACAGCTATCCACTGGAGCTGCCCACAGTCACACTGATGTTTTTATTTATTAGGCCCACCATTAACCTGCATCTATAAATCCAAATGTACTGATGGAACACAGATATTTAGTCATACTGATATAAAGTCTGGGTTCAAGCATAGGTCTGTATGGACGCACATCCAGAGGCCTTTTCATTTGTTTATGCCCTTTTAAATGTTTTGAATGCAGTTTTCATGCATAGAGTGTTTCTGTGTGATTTAGATATTTTCCAGACATTTGCCCAGTGTATAGACCCTCTTCAACCTTCTTATAAACACAAAGATGAAAATCTAACACAGTTTTATGGTCCACAGATTACCCTGAATAGCTTTCATTTCATAGACTAACTGAAAATCTCCAGCTGAATCTGAGTGCCAGGCATATTTCAAAGCAATCCAGCATTTCTTAAAGCAAAGCCATGAACTCTGAGTTTAACACTTTCCTAAAAACTATGTATGCTTAAATGATGAATTTAATAGAGTATAAAAACATTAGAACTGTGAGGCTACATGCCGATTCAATACTGCTTAACTAGTGCGGTGGGGTGGGAGGGGGTGCACTGTCTAATTCAGTACTGCTCTGAGAAGCTGGTGGGGCTGAGGCAGTCAACAAATGCAATACTGAGGTGCCTTCGAGAGGATCTTCAAGTCAACAGATTTAATACAGCCACTTTATCCTTTCATATGTTCTGGCAACTAGGTTTAGTGCAAGGAGGTCTCTTAAGCCCCATGGGCATGTGAGTTTATCCTAAACAAACTGGCATTTTTATTGCATCCTTCTCTGATGCCAAGCCAAGCCCTGCTTTAATTATGACAAATCCAGGCCATGTGCTTTCGAAGCCTGCCAGTAATAAGACATGCTTAACACTAAATGGTGCAAAATAACCCCTGTCACCAAAAAAGCGACAAGCATAATTTGAAATAAAAAAGAAAAAGAAGGCAGAGAAGAAAGAACAAAATGGTGAAGTAGATGTTTTTTTTTCGGTTTGTACTGCAAGTCATTGAAGCTGTTAATAAAATATAACATGGACACCTTCGCCTGATTAAGTTGGGACATTCCCAGTCATAAAAGGCCAAGACATTAAACAATCTTTACTAGCCTGAAAAGGCCTTGGAGAGCATGTGAAGTACACCATTGTGCATCACAGAGAGGATGAGTTACTCTTATCTAACTCAAGACATTCATCACAGTAGCTAAATTAATTAATGCATAAATTAAGGAATGATACCAGACACTGGTGTACAGTAGGAACAAGATGAATGTGATATTCACTGCTCAAGAGGATACAATTAATTCGCTATCACCAATAACAAAGTAACTAATTTGAATATCTGCTGCATTCTTTCCAGACATTAGAATGAGGAAATGCTCACTTAAAATAAGGAGGAACAAATGCCTGTGATAAGCATTTTAATTGCAAGTTTTGTTTCTTAATTTGGACCCTGTGACTTTAAGATTGCATATTGGTATAACACATAAAAACACACCACACACTGTAGGTGGAACAAACAATCAGATACTTTTCAGATGTAATGATGACTTAAAATGGGAACTTATTTGTAAACTAACTGCTAATCAGAAGCTAATACAACACTGAAAACTATGTATGCTGTTGGATAATAACATGCTGATACTTTAAGCAAATTTAATCCTTTTTCTTAAATGAACTCTACTATTACCTGAAATAAAACTATAGATTAGTGCAGTCCCTGGCATTTCTCCATCTTCTTTATCTCTTTCCCCACCCCCTACTCCTGCTCATTATGTTCATAGTATATTTGCTAAATCTCTCCAGGAAAGCTTCTGGGAGCAATTGAGTGAAAATGAGTTTGTGAACATGTTGAAATGGCATCTGTCACGAAAACAAACAAAGGTTAGGCATGACAGACTGGTTATAAAGCAATGTTTTACATATTTAGAGGCTGTTAAAATTAATTTTGTGGCTTTACAGTAAACAGACACAGATAATAGTTAAAAGCACATGTTTTAATAATGAAAGCCATGTTTTCAATTATTTTTAATTATCTTTAAAACAAGCAGTTTCAATTTATGTGTGAGAGAGGTGGTAAAATGCAAGAACTGTACCAAAAACAGATTTTCCCCATGTGACACATACTGTTGGTTTTGTAAAGAGAAAATAATTTGTACAATTTATAACTTAGTGTTGGTCTTTAAAAACTTAAAAAGAAATTTAATTTCGGACGCAGACATAATTATACATAAAGATCATCCATCCATCCATCCATCCATCCATTATCTTCTGCTTAATCCTCTACTAGGTTCGAGAGGGAGGGGGAATTAGACAGATACACCCAGGACAGGGCACCAAACAATCCCTGGGCAGCATAAAGATCATACATTCATTAATTCCATGTGCATCTAGAGGAGACGTTTCAGGAGCTGTGCAGATATACCCAGGACAGGGCGCCTATCGGTGCAAAAGATCACACATCAAACATTTATATTTCTTTCTGGAACTTTAATTTTCAAAGCTAGTTAACAGGGTTAACGTATGCCTAACTCCACCCAGATTGCATTTCAAACCTGGATCCCCAGCGCTAAATGGCGCCACTTCGCTGCCCTACACTCACGCCACTGGTTTTAAATGCTGCTTGGTCCTTTTAAACATTCATTCATTCATTATCTCCCGCTTTATCCTCTTTTAGGGTCGCGGTTCCCCTTGCCCATCCAGGGGAGAACGTCTCGGGCGCTTGGCAGATGGACCCAGGACACGGCACCAATCCATCGCTGGGCACACACTCACTCACACAAACACACTCTATATGGGGAAATTTTGAGAATTCAATTGACTTGATCCATGTTTTTGGACTGTGGGAGGAAACCGGAGAACCTGGAGGAAACCCACACAGACACGGGGAGAACATGGAAACTCCACACAGATGGGGATTCGAACCGGGAATCCCTAGCGCTGAGAGGCGAATGTGCTAACCACTAAGCCACCGTGCCGCCGTCTTTTTAAACACTCACTTTTAATTAAAGGTTACACTATTTCAGTCCATTGGTATAAGAGCAGCTGTAATAATATATTTCTTCTATGCACATGGCAAACCGAAAGAGGTGTCAATCATGATGGCATATATTCAATAACACTTTTATTCTGACTCCAATTTTATTGTTTTTCACCCAGCTTTTTTTCTGACTAGTGTATACAGCTCTCAATATAGAAACTGCTCCAATTTCAGGACACACAGCATCTCAAACTTTGCCATAATATCAGTGAGTGGCCATAGAAGAGAGAGGATTCCTCTCAATGAGCTGGACAGGTCTGTCTCTTCCGCCTCATTTCCACACTCTGCTCAGTTCAGCCCCCATCATGACAGGCAGGCAGGCAGATTGAGGGCCAAGATTAGCTGCCATGTGCTCACAGAAGGCCACAGAGATACAGTACTGAGAATGAATGGCCATGTCATGTTGTCAATGTAGTAACCTTGGCAACAGACAAAATCTATCTATTTTAGTGCCATTTTTGGCCACTAGGGTGGTAGAGATATAGGGAAAGTAGGGAGGGTATGATGGCCAGTCCAGTGAATAGCATCTTGATGTATAGACTAAACCATGCTGCACCTTAAAATAAGTTACATGTGCATTACACTTCTACAGTTCTCATTTAACTAATAAAAACACAATTATAAATCATTCATTCATTAGCTTCTGTCTCTACTATGGTAGTGCAGGGTGGGGGTCAGGGGTTCTCCATGCCCATTCAGAGGAGAATGTTTCGACGCTGGGCAGATACACCTATGACAGAGCGCCAATCTATCCCACTCACTTACACAGACACACACAAACACAATAATAAGGGAGAACATGTAAACTCGAACCTGGAATCCCCAGTGCTGGGAGGCCACCGTGCTAATCACTAAGCAACCATGCAGCCCAATTCTTAATCATAACATTTTTTATTTAATCCCAATGCTACAGTTGTATAAAAAACATCCACATATTTTGGAAAATTATGGATATGCTTTGTGTTTAGAGAAGGCCCTTTTCTCTATCATTATCACTGTGTCGCAGTTGTAAAAGCAAGTTTGAAAAAGTTATTATTGTGTGAGATGTTGAAATTAACTAGCCCACACAGAGCAATGAACTATCAAATCACATCAAACACCTTTGAAAAAAACTGGAACAGGCACCCTAAGCCAATCATTTTTGTTCAGTGTCAGTGACTGAGCTAACCTATGTTGGGAATTGGGCAGGGAACAATGTTTCGGGCACTGGATAGATACACCCAGGACAGGGTACCAATCTATCCCTGGAGCTATAGTTAAAATTAAAATTTCCTCCATGTTTTTATAATCTTTACATTCAACCACTTGGTTGCTTCTCCAGTTATTATCCTACTTAATCAATCAACTACATTAAATGGTTGGTTTTGACAAAGGTGAGACAAGGTTGTAACGTTGTCTTAATAATGAATTTAGTAGTCCATTACAGAATTATATTTTTATATTCATTTATTTATATTCTCTGATTAGACCATTATCATGTTTGTGCACTTTGTTACTTAATACTGACAACATGTATTTCTCGTGTAAGGATTGAGTAATGACGTGTAATTTTTGAGTAATTAGAATTGGTAGTGGTAGAAATGGTAATTGGTTGCATCAGAACTACAGGCGATGTTTTGGCAGCAGCAAGGATGGATGCTTATGCAATTATAGATTATTAGAAATTATTTAGTTTGGACACAGGACATATTGCAAAAAAGTTTTTTTTTCAGTTCCAGATTGTAATAACCAAAATACATGACTGGAATGCATAAAGAAAGTGTTCAATTAATTTTTGTTTATTTAGGAATTTAATGTTGAGGCAGCACAATACTGGATTAAATTTAATTCCAGTGGTTACACTTGTCTTTGGATGAACGCAGATTACATGGAGAAAAACCCCACTCAGGCACAGAGAGGATATGCCGACTCCACACAGAACCTTTGTTTTGCCTTAAACAAGAATTGAACCTAGGACTTTTATTTGCTGTAACGTGAAAGTGTTAACTGCTGCACCACTGTGCAGCCAAATAAGGATGGATGTTAATACTTATGCAAAGTATTAAATTTCAAACTAAAACTTTTTTAGGGTTTGCATCCCATATATAACCAACGTAAGCATTACTTCAGGACTGTTATTGAACATCTGTCAAACCCTCCTCTGCATAAACCTACATACAATCTACTTTTTCCATTTTCTCATCAATGATCCCGCCCAGGTCACATGCTTACATTCTTACATTCTCATTAAAGCATATATATTTTCATGATATGTCTGGATAAGGAGGCTAACACATGTTAGGGAAACAAAAAAGAAATGCTGGTGGGAGTTATTAACTTCTATTTCAGCCTCCCGGGGCTTAACAGAGGTGCCAGACTTAACCTACCACCTACAGCAGGCACCTGCAATATTGGATAATGTCAGCAGTGGATGATCACAAAAGTGACAATGGTAAAGACACTTATCCAAGTATGTGTACTGTATGAAGGTATTGATTAATCACTATTACACCCTAACAAGATTACTATATGAATTTGCAAAAAGCATGGCTCATCAGACTGAAAGGACTTTATCTTACCCTTAACAATGAGGTAAAATGTAAATCATGTGCAATTGAAATCACATTTAACATTGCGACTGCAAAAACATAATTTGGAATAGAAAACAATGTAAAAACATAGCAGTGAATATGAAAAAACTGTCTAGACATTTATAGGGGACTAAAGGGGCAATAACCACATTCAGTCAGAAAAAAATTGCAACTACTAATAATGAATATGATTAAGAAAAAAGTAATGAAGAAGCTTCGCTTGTCACATGCAGACAAAATCAGGACATGATGCAGACAAAATTACAATAATACAGGTTTTACTTTCGTATAATGTCCAGTAAATTAAGAAGCAATTAAAATGGTCTGCATTAAAGTACAGAAAGAAATTAACAAGACCTGTTAATATGTTGTATTATTGCGACTTCAGTGCCAAGATACATGAAAAGTATGACAACCAACAAGACTCAAGAAATTGGACTTAAAATGGAGAACATCATATCAGCTGCTCTGAGTACAAAGATAGTCTTTATTACTAAAATATATTAAAAAAAAGTCTACAGATGGAACTCATGTGCTGGTTTACTCAAAGACAAAGAAAAGATCCTTTAAAATTACAATGACCTGCTCCAATTGCAAACAATTATATGTTTCCCATCATCAATAGATGATGCCTTTGTTATTTGGGCCAGAAAGGGTATTTATAGTACATTTATACATTTACATTTATAGTAATTGTGTCTCCTTTGAACAGTTTATACAGTAATATAATAATCCTGTATTACATTTTTGTATCCTTAAATTTGGATTTCTATTATCCCCTTCGACTTCCCTGTTAGAATCTTTAAATATAAATTAACTAAGGTCAGACTTTCAAACTCATTCATTCATTCATTATCTTCTGCTTTATACTATATCAGGGTTGCGGGGGGCTCCCCATGCCCGTTCAGGGGAGAACGTCTAGGGCGCCGGGCAGATACACCCAGGACAGGGCGCCAATCTATCGCTAGGCACACACTTACTCACACAGACGCACACATAAACACACTCTATATGGGGCAATTTGGGGAATTCAATTGACCTTGATCCATGTACTTGGACTGTGGCAGGAAACTGGAGAACCCAGAGGAAACCCATGCGAACATAGGGAGAACAGGAACAGGAATCCCTAGCAATGGATGTAAACAGTGTATTATTATTATAATATTTTGTATTATATATATATATATATATATATATATATATATATATATATATATATTTTTTTTTTTTTTTTTTTTTTAAATGATTCATTCATTCATTATCTTCATTCATTATATGATTACTTTTTATTATACATGTTTACATGTATAGATGTATGTTTACATGTATTCATGCATGTCATTTAGTTATGTATTTTTATTGTTTTATATGTGTACCTGACATTTAGTAAATATTCATGTATGTACTATGGCTGGTGTACTGAGGGTTTGGAGAGGGGGAATATTGTGAATAGTGTATTTTGTTACTTTTTATTTTTCTGTAATGCAATATAAAGCATGATAAAAAGAAAAGTACCACAGAAAAAAAGTGAAAAATGCAAAGTTTATGAGATCCCAACCTGAATTAGACAGTGGCGGGCCATCAGGGCCTTCTCTGAAGCTAAAGATAGAGAGCTGAACTTACAATTATTTGCTTACTGGTACGCAAAAACAGCATACATGGTTAAGGAAATTGCTGAGTTTAAAGTAATTCAGAATATAACATAGACATTGATATTTATGTCTTATATATAAAATATGGTGCAGTTTAATGGTCATTTTTGTAATGAAGAAAAAGGACAATGCTTGTATATTGTCCTCCTTTACAGAGTGAAAGAGGTTTTTGTTGACTCCACCTTGTTGAGCATAAACAAATTCTAACTGCTTCCTGATTTTTATTATTGCATATAAAGTGTGAATAATCTGACCTAAAGTGAGTACAGAAACTGCTTTTAAATTAATGGTATAAATTCAACTATTGCTGCTACTCTCTCCACTGTAATGTAATATTCATCATCTGCAGGACTTGTGTTCAAGGACACACTCTCATAGTCACTTCATTCTAGGGCAAAATGATACTTGGTTTGGTTGGGTGGTGATTATTTGCTAGTGGTGGCGAGTCAAAGAGCTGTATTAAAATTTAATCTTTACAAAACAACCCGGCTTACTCTGATGAGCCATGAACCATTTATCATTGCCAGTACCTCACCTCTTACCGTTATTCTCCTCCTTCTTCTACTCCTCCTCTTTTAATGCAGCTGGTTGCAGCTTTTCTCTCTTTCTCTATGTGTCTCACTTTGCCTGCTTTTGTCTCATCTGTTGCTGTCCCAACCAGTTTCTATTTCTTGTTTATAGCTTCTCCTCCTTTCACTTTCCTTTCCTCGGTTTCTCTGTGTGAATCTTGCCTCTGCCCTCCTGCTCCTGCTATCTTCTTGCTCCATATGGTGTTAATCTTTTGTCTCCTTGTCTCGTCTCTGAAGCAGTATAACTTTATCCGATCACACTGGTTTACTGTGATCACAGACTCCTATTTCTGCTTCACTTCCCCCCAAACATGGAGCTAACAATGATGATACCACAAACAGAAGAAATTATTAGGCAACATATTCCACATAATTCATCACTATGTTTCATTAGCGCATGGCCTGCTTGGCTTGTAAATTTGTTGGAGCAGTAGGATTTATAGAAGAATGTGTGAACTGAACCGCTGTGAGCACAATAAGCTATTTGCATTTGCTTATGTTCACAGCAAAACAATTAAGTTCAGCCTTGCGGTAGTATTTACTGGCCTGATACTGTACTGTACCAAAGAGCAATCAATGATGTGCCGAATGTAAACAAACCTATTTATACTTAAATGAGCCATGAAGTACACATAGAGTGGGAAGGGGGGTTTGTGAGGGGCAAAGAAAAAAAATTGTGCAGTTATTAGACAAGAATATCAAGACCGCATAAATACAATGGACAAATAAAACTGGAAAGAATAATCACAGAATGTGGTGTCTGCTATGATGATATTAAGTAGCATTAAGTATCCTCTGGGGCGACACTGTGGCTTAGTGGTTTCACTTACACAATCCAAAAACTTGGATTTAAGGTAAACTGAGTGCTCTAAATTGCCCCATATAGTGTGTGTTTGTAAGTGTATCTGTGTGTGCCCAGCAATGGATTTTATGTAAACTCACACTGTGATGAATAAAATAGATAACTGCTTAGATTGGCAGTTTTGTTGATTTTTTAATTGTTAATAGATTTAAACATCATTTCTATAAATATACAGATATAGTGGGAAAGGGAGAGAGAGAGAGAGAGAGAGAGAGAGAGAGAGAGAGAGAGAGAGAGAGAGAAAAGAAAAATGACAAATAACCACTCAGATATTTTATTCCCAGATGCTAAGAATCAAACAGAACATTTCTATTAGCCCAGCTGATTTACTTTTTATATATACCTTATGCACAAACAATTGTGTTTGCAGACTGACTGTCATCCTTTACTCTTTTGTTCCTTTAATTCTATCAAACACTCTCAGCGAGGTTCCACAATTAAGCTGTCATCCAAAAATAAACAAAACCAAAAACAAGTGATAACAATTGATGCAAATTTAGCAGTGTTTAAATGATTGTCTCTGTGACATTCTCTGTGCTGAATAGAGAGGATTAAAGGAGGAGGCTTTGATCTGTGGTGGACCAGTCATAATGTTTGTATACAGTTCTCTGACGGGTCTGGGCTCCCAGACAGGAGATGGCAGTGTTACACAGACAAATAGTACCACCTAAGCCAGGCTAAATGTCTTTAAGATGAATTACAAGTACATTTTAAATCCAGTGTCAACCTGATGAGATTTCATAGGAAAATTAACTGTAGACCTACATGACTATAATCCTAACAAGCCCTGCTTCTCAATCTTAATAGAATGCTATGTATCACAGTTGAGCGATACGCCACTTTGTCAGTGAGTCTGACATCTTTAAGATAAGTGAAATGACTAATGTGATTGAGTTTGATTAGTTTAAAATTCAATTTAAATTATTAAAGAAATCAATTTTTTTCAATAACTAACCAATGTTGAAAATGTTAGGAAATTGTGACTAAAGCTGCACTGTATGGATAACAGTACCTACCACTTCGCATTACACCTACAGGAGTATAGGAATCAAATTAAGACCTCACTTTGCAGTTATAACATCAAATATTTGTGTGTTGTCCATTGTCCATTATTTCACTGGAACATTTCTTAGGTAAGATAGTATTGTTGGATGTGAGATCCTGGCTTACAATCTCTGTTTTAGTTAAACCCAAAGGTATTTAGTTGGGTTGTGGATTAGTGTTGTGTATGGGACAGTCGAGTTCTTTCACACCTAATTCACCAACCACACTTTTAAGAAAATCTTTGTGCACTAAAACACAACAAAATATAAAGTTAATTATATAGAGCAGAATAATGTCTAAAATGTAACATTCATTCATTCATTCATTCATTATCTTCCGCTTATCCTCTATTAGGGTCGCGGTGGGGTTCCCCATGCCCATCCAGGGGAGAACGTCTCGGGCGCTTGGCAGATAGACCCAGGACAGGGCGCCAATGCATCGCTGGGCACACACTCACTCACACAGACACACTCTAAACGGGGCAATTTTTGAGAATTCAATTAACTTGATCCATGTTTTTGGACTGTGGGAGGAAACCGGAGAACCCGGAGGAAACCCACGCAGACACGGGGAGAACATGGAAACTCCACCCAGATGGGGATTCGAACCGGGAATCCCTAGCGCTGAGAGGCGAACGTGCTAACCACTAAGCCACCGTGCCGCCAAAATGTAACATAAGACATAAAAATTTTGCAAGAAGCATTAGAATTTCAAAATTCAATTTTATTTCTATGACAATTTTAAGGGCAAGTGTTTGCCAAAGTAGTGCAAAATAAATATAAAATATAATATATATATTTTTCTAAACTCAGTAAAGACTAAGCAAAGACTCTCCTAGTGTTAACATGGGCTTTCTCCATGTGCTCCAGTTTCTTCCCACAGTCCAAAAACATGGTTGCTCTAAACTGCCCTAACAAAATTGCCCCTGTATAGTGTTTGTGTGCCCGAGTGCGTGCCCAGTTTGGATTGGCGCACTGTCTTTGGTGTATCTGCCCAGCGCCTAAAATGTTCTCCCCTGGATGGCATGGGGAGCCCCCTGCAAACCTAGAAGTGGATTAAGCGGAAGATAATGAAATAAAAGATATTGAAAAACAAAACAACATGGAAGGACAGGCAAACACAATTGAATCAGGAGGATAAAAGCAAAAATTGTCTTAATAGGAGCAATACAGCCATACAGTTCTCCCAATAGAAACAGTATTAATAGGAAATAATAGAAAGTTGTGAAATAATTTGATAGTGACCTTTTTGCTTATGTATTTGTTGAATCATTGAAATGCATATGGAAATGCTTTCACTGACACATCTAAGCAAATACAACATGTAAAGTGTCCAAACTAGAACTGTATGTCAGCAAATACGGTGTGGGCTTTCTGTATAACTCACCAAAACACATAAAGGTACATGACGTTGATTAGCTGTAAAGCCAGAGCATTACAGACTAAGAGAGTAGCTGGGAATTCACAGCGCTTCATCCGAGCAAGGCTGGGAAGCCAAGAGCAGTTATACAGACAGCAGCACATCTGTGTGTCAATGAAATATTCAGTAGCACTCCTGCTCGATGGAGGAAGGCCCAATCCAACTCCTCGCACCTTCTGCACTGTTAATCATTTATCAATAACACTCGTGCTGACTGGCCAGGGAGCCAGGCTCGTTAAAAGTAAACGCATGACAGAGGGAAGAGGCAATCATAAAAAAAACATTCATCTGCCGAGCCGGACCTTCTTCTCCCGGCAAGGGGTTTCTGGAGAGCTCACTTTATCAGATCACCTTTAGCCCTGTAGGGCTGAGGTGGACTCACCCAGCAGCAGAAGTATAAGTAACACTTCCCAAACCATAGCAGGCCAATACTCACAAAAACACAGTAAAAAAATAGCTTCTGACTGTTTGTAAATTACAGAGTACACAGATTTGCAAAGCAAAGATAAGGCTTTAAAAACGACATTCAGCTAAATCAAAAAAGAAGAGTGGGATAGATACTTATAAGGGCACAATTTTTAAAACAGCGATCCCCTTAAAATCATTGCAAGCAATCTGCTCCTACATTCAGAACATGAGAATGGTGTAAAGTTCAAAAGTGGGAGGAGGACCCATTAACCTTGGACCCTCCTTTAAATGTCATTATTTTTAGCTGACACCACAAAAGATCCTGCATAGGCTTTTCTTCGGGCATCACTGCATGTAAATCACTTTCTGCAAAGAAAATTACTTCCTGCGGCTTGGCATTATTAATCTAAATTCTCTGTAAGTCAAATTGTTGCACATAATAAATATGGAGCAGCTTGTGATGCTTATCTACTGTGGCATTCCATTTTCTCAAAACATTTTTGCCTCATTCTCTCTTTATTTAAGTCTGGCTGGAGCTGCTGTGTAAGACAGCTTTACTAAGCACCCAGGCATGGGTGGCTGGAGAAGGCAAGAGAGGGCAGCTGAAGATGAAATCACCCAAGGGTCATGTTCAGTCATAGACATCAAGCACACAAGTGTGAAGCTATTCCATGATTTGCTCTTGCTTCTGGGCTTATCTGTGATCCCAGCGAGCATAGGGAGGTAGTGAGTTTCATGCAAAAGATTTGCCTTCACTTCAGTTTATTAAAAAAATTAAATAATAATTTTGTGTATATTTGTGTATTAATAAAAAGTGGGTGTATTTGTATTTTTAATGGGTGGCGTGGTGGCTTTCAATGGGTGGCGGAGGTGGTTTGAATCCCAATCTGACTTGCATGTTCTCCCCGTGTCCATGTGGGTTTCCTCTGGGTTCTCCGGTTTTCTTAACAATGGTTTCTACCACAAGCCAACAACATGGACTGAAGGTAAATTGAATGCTCTAAATTGCCCCATATAATGTGTGTTTGTGTGTGTGTCTGTGTGAGTGAGTGTGCCCAGTGATAGATTGGCGCCATGTCCAGCGTCTAAAACCCTCTACCCTGGAACTGCATGGGGAACCCACCGTGACAGTAGAAGAGGATTAGGCGGGAAATATAAATAAATAAATTAATTAATTTGTGTAGTTTAAATAATATTATTGCCACATGGCTATGTGTGATTTAGTCACCCGTCACATACATGGTGTAGTAAGCATGTAGTAAGAAAATTGTAACCACATCACTAAATTGTAAAAAATATGTAAACTAAACATGCAATACAGAAGATTCTCCATCATGCTGATTTGTTGCAGGATAATATTATTTATATTACATTACATTTGGTCATTTAGCAGACACTTATACAAAGCGATTTAGAGGAAACTCGGTTGGGATCACAACAGCATATACATACTGGAGCAATGAGGGTTAACGGTCTTGTTCAAGGACCCACATTGATGATTTCAGTGGACCAGAAATTTGAACCCACAACCTTCAGCTTCATAGCCAAACACCTTAATCACTGAGCTACCACACCTTTAGTATCCTACTTTCAATTGCATAATTATAGATTGATTTATTAAACTTTGTCACTGCTCTATACAAGTACAAAACAATAAAATGCCGTTTGCATCAACCAGAAGTGCAAATAATAGAATTGTGCAAGTATAACAAAGTGCAATAATGGCAGCACTGTGCAAAACAAATATTGCGCAAAGATAGAATTATTTTGCACTAATTGGACCTAGTAAATAGACTTAGCTACCAAATACTGCAGTGCACAAGACATGTTTGTGTGGATCATAAAAAAGCCAGAGAGATAAAACCTGGTACACTGTGTGTGGAAACAGATAAAAGTCAGCTGTGGTCCTGGCAGCCATTATAGCCAATGGAAAGGCTAGCAAATCTCTGGCTTGGCAGTGACGAGCAAACCGGTTTGATAGAGAGATCATTTTCATGCCCCCCGATGCCAAACAGAGACAAGTCTCCCACTTAGATTAGGGACCGCTGGTGCTACTACCCACCACCAAGGAACAATATAATTGTCATGCTGAGAAGATGCGATCCTTCATTATAACACACTGTGGTGGTCCATTGATGCACTCTATGTTACTTGCATGGCAATGGCAGCACGGTAGGTGTTGACTGTGAGATGGCAAAAAAGAAGTAGGAAAAGGAGCGAATGGACAAGAATGGGGATGAGAAGGAGGTGGCTGTAGCCACTGTTCACAGCGCTGATTATGCAGGTGTAATTGCACACGCACTGGGGGAGTGAGGCCTCAAGGTCAAAGTGTTGTGGCTCATCAGCTTCAGCCTCTCTCAGTTTAATTAACTCCTCTGAGGGGTCCACCAAAAAGCCTCTCATTAAACATGCATCCCAGAGAACAGACACACGTATGGAGGAAAGCCTTGCTAACGGTTGGCGTGCTTTTACTCAGCTGAATACACACATCCCAACACTTGTGAGCACGCTCCTTTACCTGAGCAATGACCAGATTAGATCAGATCAGATTACATCAGCAGCTTCTGTTTTAATATACAGACTTAGTCCATTACAAAAATATTGTGGTGATACATCACTTATGTGCCATTTTGTTGGACACATCAATAAATAGAGATAAAATGTCAGAAGCAGTCTTGCGCAAGGACAGAGGGCAAAGCTCTGAAATTATCAATGCCACTCTGAACATGTCTTAGATTTGTCAATATTAATCCACTTGAGGACTGTAACAGTACATGAACAGATAAAGATAGAGTAAGTGGGCTGTGTGATCATGGAGGACGTACAAATGCTCAGCTCTGCAATTACTGTAACCCTCACTTAAGATGGGCAAATTAGGTAAAAGATGTAGCTTGGGGAATTAATGGTCATAACCTATTTATACAAATGATATAAATAAAACCTTGAATCAAAACAAATTAATTTGAACTTAATAAAAAGAAATACTAGTTTTAACAAAATTGCATTTTTTGACACACATTGAGCCTTTACTAATCAAAATTACTAAGAGTGGTTCCTATACCACATTTTATTTCTAATTTCAAGCAGTAATATGCTATTGTGTTGCATATTACTAATATGCTTCTAGGGATGGGGGGGAGGGGTTTCCCATACCCATTCAGGGGAGAACGTTTCAGTCACTAAGCAGATACACACAGGACAGGGCGCTATCAATCGCTGAGCAATTAGGAGCAGTCAATTTACCCTGGATCCATGGTTTTGGACTGTGAGAGGAAACCAAAAAGCACCGCTCTTGTCACATGACTTAACGTCTGTCCTCTATTTCCATTTAAATTTACCCCCCACCCCCCCAACAAAATCTTTGCTTTGCCTGGCAATGGTTCACATAGCTGTGCTGATATTCACAATAGTTTCCACAGTATGTAATATTACTTAAATAAAAGTAAAAAAGTTAATATGTTAATTATTTAACTTTCTTTTATCACTTCCTATTTGGTCATTTGAAATGCCATGGCGGGCAGCACGGTGGCTCAGTGGTTAGCACGTTCGCCTCTCAGCACTAGGGATTCCCGGTTCGAATCCCCATCTGGGTGGAGTTTCCATGTTCTCCCCGTGTCCGCGTGGGTTTCCTCCGGGTTCTCCGGTTTCCTCCCACAGTCCAAAAACATGGACCAAGTCAATTGAGTTCTCCAAATTGCCCCATAGAGAGTGTGTCTGTGTGTGTCTGTGTGTGCTCAGAGATAGATTGGCGCCCTGTCCTGGGTGTATCTGCCCAGCGCCCGAAACGTTCTCCCCTGGATGTGCATGGGAAACCCCCCCGCGACCCTAATATAGGATAAAGCGGAAGATAATGGATGGAAATGGCATGGCCTTACACTTAGGTCTTCACTAATGCTTCATCTGAATGAATCCTGACAATACCTATTTCATGGCTATAAAAACATCTTGCAGAAATGCAGTATAAAGAGCTGTTGCATCGCAAATAGTTATCTTGTTGTGGCTGGGTTTGGGGGTAGAAATTGGAGTCATGGCAAAGAACTTTGATTACAGATAAGTTCAAGTTCAAGTAATTTATTTATATAGTGCTTTTTACAATAGTACATTGTCACAAAAGCTCATAATTAATATAATTAATAAGATAATTAATGCACCTGACATGGCTCCGTCTGATAAGCAGCTGGAACGCGAGCAACCAGCAAATACAAAACACGTGCATATAATAAATTTAAAATAATGTGTAAATCGAGCCTTAGCCAGTGAAATCCTGTCTCCGGTCCTCATTCGTACCCACCCTTTTACAGTCGCGTAGCCACAGAGGAAATTCACAATAACCTCAAAAAATTACAATATTTTTTAGGAAAATAACACGTACCAAAAATCATGATCGAATCTTGACATTATTTGTATAAAAAATCCATCCTAATTTTTTTATGCGCAAAATAACGTTAGCCTCCTAGAAGGCTTTAGTATTGAAGACTCAAAATCTAATTGGTTAAAGCAACAGGCTACAATAATTTTCTTTCTGATATACAATAATCTTATGCTACTGAGCCATCAAATTCATTCTGAAGGCTAGGTGAATATTTCAAACCTGGCAACTAGTGATGCTGGAAAGCAAAAAGAGCATTTTGAGCAATTTAAGGACAAAAACATAATAAATATCAGTGTTTTAGATATTTATAGGCCTTCAGAAAAGGCTTTAAAGGCTCTGGTGGCGAAACACACACATATATATATGTATATATTTATTTTATTTATTTTATTTTTTTTTCTATCTGTCTGTCTGGTAAAGTAGTGATACACCACATACTGGAACACCTAGTCACATACTTTGTTGATGACGTAGCTGTTTTGACTAAAGGAAATATTTTATAGCCAATGGTTAGAATCCACAAAGTTCTACAAAAAACAGCATTAAAGATATTTTGTGATCATGCAACATGACAAGACGTATGAGCATTCTTATCTTATAAGACAAGCAACATGAAGTGCACTGAATTCAGAATTGATGCAGAAAGAAAACACAAATGTAAGAAAATCGACCTCTTCCGAATACAGCAGGTGGCCTTGTGTTCTACAAAATTAGTTGAAAACTGAGAATGCACATTTAGAGAATTCAATATTCTTTGAATGAGACAGCACAGTAAAGTACAACTCGGCTTATCTTTTATTGATTTGTCTGGGGAAAAAAATTCAATCGAACACACCCAATTCACAGTCTTCACACAGATAGAACAACTGTAATTTTTTATTCAGGGACCAAAATATATTCGGAAAGTTACACACCTTCTGTCTGAATGTGGGAACAAATAATGTATAAATCATAAAGCGAATTATATATGCATTCATACTGTTAAAATTGCCTTTTGAATGTTTCCAATCAGAATTGAAGGAGTTTGATGTTTTCATTTTGTTGTTTTCATTTTTTTTTTCCTATTTAAGATAAGATGAGATAAGATAATCCTTTATTGGTCCCACAATGAGGAAATTCACGTTTTCAGCAGCATATATCTATTAATAGAAGTAATTTAAAAAGAAAGGAAGAATATAATAGAAAGAAATAGAAATAAAATAAATGTATCTAATCTCATGCTATAATCTTCTGTTTAATCCTCTACTAGGCTCGTGTGGGGTTTCCTCATTTTGGAGCTTTGCACAAAAGGGCGCCAATCCATTGCTGGGCAAACACTTACTCACACACTACATAGGGGCAATTTAGCCAAATCAGAGAACCCAGAAACAACCCACATAGACATGGGGACATCATGAAAATTCCATCCATATCAGGATTCTAACCTAGATTTTAGATGTAATATACTATGCTATTTATTTGATTTAATTTAAGCAGCATAAAGCTATTGTTATCTGAAGAACCTGATTCATTGTTTATCATGATACAACTTTTGCCTGTGATGCTTATGAATACGGGTTACATGCCCTTAGTAATTTATGATCATGTTGGAGATTTTAGCATATAAATTTACAACGTTTCAGCAATAATTGAGACATAACTAAAGCATGGATTTTAATATCCATGCTGTAATTGTGTCTAAAATACATACAGTATAATAAGTGGGGGTCAGAGATTGTGTGTCATACATTTGTTAAAAATAATAAATTAGGTTAGGCTGTAATTGTCTTTAAATCATACAAAAAACTTTAGTTATCTTGATGCAATCTCTCTGCATATCCAATTACAGTTCATGTAATTGAATGTTTGATATTGTTTGACCCATATAGCGCATGTTTGTGTCTGTGTGAGTGAGTGTGTGCCCAGTGATAGATTGGTACCCTGTGCTGGGTGTATCTGCCCAGTGCCAGAAACATTCTCTCCTGGATAGGCATAGGGAACCCCCCTGCCACCCTAGTAAGGATTACGAGGAATATAATGAATGAATTAATATTTTAAGTTTGGTTTAAATTGTAAATGCAGTGACTGTATGTGCTACATGTACTGGAGAGTAAAGTTAGAACCTGAATTGGATTCAACTGCCACAAATATAAGTCAAATTATATCTATTCTTAAATGACAAACTGATGCAGTTGAGATGACGGTTAATTGCGGTTATTCCACCAGCGTGATATGGTGATGTTTGTCTTGCGTAATCTTGAGTGTCACAACCAACAATGCATCCATTTTCAAGTGCTTGGTTGCACCAGGGACAGACTTAAAAAGTGTCATTAGCTGTTTCTTTAGGAAACTATTATCAAGATGTTGGCAGGACATGATGTTGTTGGTGGGGGTCGTTAAGGACAGATTGATATCACACTGTTTGTTGATCAATCCAAAACTTTAATTAGCCATGAGGTCAAAATAGGCTGACCCGGGGTGGCAGGTAGAGCGCATCGAAATAGGGCTTACAGGTACCCGCAGTCCTAATCTCTCCACCCATCGCGGCCAAATTAAAGCCGCAAATGGGAAATTGATTTCTAGCCCCCTGTCCGAGGCAATATCTCCCTTTGTCTTAAGGACATTAGGCAGTTTAACTCCTGGCTAAGCTGTTCTTTTAAACTTACATTATTGATACTGAAAAGAGAATGGCATCGGGCCAAACCAACTGCTTCATTGGCTCTCTGATTCTGGTTCGTAGACCAATACAACAGGCCTTTCACACATCACTGCATTTGAAGCTGAGAGCAGAAATCCTACAAGACTAGCAAACTACAAATAATCGAGCAGCCCACATTTGCCTTAAAACTCCCCACATCTATCCATTTTTACTGCTCAAGGGAGTCAGCAAAACTGTTGAGACAGACATGGGAGCGAATCCCCTTGCTCTCTCAAATCACAGAGATCATAATGAAGTATAATACATTTCCTACCCAATATGTCAGGTCTCCTGGATTTCTCTTAGGCTGCAGCACTGTTGATGCTTTCACTTATGCCAGCACACCATTTGTCATGTTAATGAAGTTCTCAGAATGTAAAAATTCTCCCTCTGAAAACATTTCTCAGTGAGTCGGCAAGTGGAAATGTAACGTGTGCAGTACATTTTTGGAGCATGAGGCATTAAGTTACTTCATCGTAAGCATGCAGTGGTGGGGCTTGTTGACATGCTTTAGACCAGTCCTGAGTCCCAAACAAAATACATATATAAAGTTTGTGGCCTAAGATAAGGGTACAATTCAGGTTAGTGCTCCATCTCCATCCAGCAATTTCCTTCTATAAGCAAAAGGGAGCGACAGCACAGGCAGCTAGGAGCCAAGCAGAGTGAAAGTGATAAATCTGCCAGTATGGCACAGCTCTTTTCTCATTTGTTAGGCAGCCATGTGTGAAAATGTTAATGAAGGCCTTCATAATGCTGGAGATTTTCACTATTAAAATTTTCTTCACGTTTCTGGCTTTCTGCTTACACACCAACTATTGTGCACATCAATCCTTCCACCATCGAACTAATAATAGGTCTAACTGGCTCCATCACCTAAGCAGATTCGCTTCTTTCCACTATTTTACCTAGAAAAAGATTGGAGCCACTGCTAGTTGCTCTAACCTTACTGCTCATTCATAGAAAACTTCATTAATACCTAACGGAAAGGTTACTGACATTTTGGTGTCAATCATCCCGCCAGCCTATATTTGTTATGCAATATGAAGAGTCCATACGCCAAAATATTTATCAGGTCAGATCCATGCGGTGCAAACCTATTCATATGGTACATATGGAAGGAAAAAAAAAAGAAAGAAGAAAACTTCATGTATGACATGGTCACTGACCCTAAAACCTATGGTATTTATTATATGCATATTTTATTAAGCAACCTATTAAAATGAAGGAGGGTTGCTTACACATTTAAAAAAAATACAAATCCTCCGAATCATTACGTAAAGCTCTCTGGTTTGAATAATTTCTGTAAAGGAATCTAAGGCATATTAAAATAGTTAAGTCAATTTTTATCGTAAAAAATGACTTTACTGGGTGGCACGGTGCAATTTCCTCCCCGCAACCCTAGTAGAGGATAAAGCAGAAGATAATGAATGGATGGAAAATGACTTTACTGGGGTGGCATGATGCCTTGTTGGTTAATACGTTCGCCTTTCAGCGCTGGCGAGTCCAGATTTGAATCTCATGTTTGAATTTCATGTTCTCCCCATGTCCGCATAGGTTTCCTCCGGGTTCTCCGGTTTTCAACTGACAGTCCAAAAACATGGACCCAAGGTAAATTAAATGCTCTACATTGCCACGTATAGAGTGTGTTTGGTGCCCTGTCCTGGGTGTATCTTCCCAGCACCCCCGAAACGTTCTCTCCTGGATGGGCATGAGCAGGACAGAGAGCCGTTACACGATCTATGCATGAGTTAGTCACAATAATACACAAACTGGAGTGCCTTATTTCTTTAATGATCCGTTACAAACTGTTACAAACACACCATGACAAAAAAAAAAAAAAAAAAAAAAAAAAAAAAAACCCCCCCCCCCCCCCCCCCCCCCCCCCCCCCCCCCCCCCCCCCCCCCCCCCCCCCCCCCCCCCCCCCCCCCCCCCCCCCCCCCCCCCCCCCCCCCCCCCCCATTATCTGGCATACCACCTCGTGCTACGTACCAGTTTTAAAGAACCACTGTTATAGAGAACCACTGTTATAAAATATATAGGCAAAAATACCCTCACAATAACATAAAATGAGGCAGAAACCATCTCAGAAAAGTGAAAGTTGTTTTTACCAAAAAAGCTCCAGTTTAGAACAGAACGTTAGTATGGCTCCTGTAGGTGTAATGTCTTGGATGTCATAATATATTTGTCCACATAATTTATATATAGATAATTAAATTTAGGCTACAATGGGGAATTTTATTTTTTGATATATTATTTTATTAATCCCATTGTTTTTTACTGTCTTAATGTGACAATAAAAGCCTTTATCACCTTTATCATAATCATAGTTGGGATTTATATTTTCCTTCTGATTTCTTTGACAGTGAACTTTGTGTTTGCAAAAATATTTCACTGACTGAAAGGTGTTTAAATGAAATCAATACACAACTAAGGAGATCTGAGGTCCACTAAACGCATTTTATGGTAATAGAAATAATTATTGGCAAAAATGTACATGCAATGATTACCTAGTGTTGCAAAACTTCATACTGACTTTAAGCACCTTTAGGTCATGGGCTATGTATCAGTGTAAACATACTGTACATAGAAATAAATAGCCAGTAAAACAGTTTAAAACTACTGACCTTAACTTCAGTGTTAAACTTTTGTGAAAAAAAGGATTACTTGTCATGAAATGAATTGCACTTATTTGAGCTCTGTGTGAGGATATGAGCAAAATGGTAATGTTATTAATCATTTCACTAACTGGCCGCTTCACCAAATTGGACCTGTTTCCTCCCTTGGTCTTTTTTTTTGGACTTGATTTGTTATGTAAATAACTTGTCAGGACTGTTAGCTATTATTAATTCAATATAATAATGGCATATTTTACATATTGTGCACTTATTTCCTTTTCAACACAGTAAATGCATTAGTCATGACATTTCTCTTCTTACTTGCTAGTTAGCTGACATGTAGAGTGCTGTGTGCAAACACTGCCCTACTGTGGAACATAGATGGAACATAGATGGAACTCATAGAAGAGTTTGCACTTATGGAAACATAAACATTGTTATTTTACCGGACCTAAAAAAAATTTCAAAAATTATCATTTTAATTGCAAGGTATCGCCATATTTTTAAAGAAACCATGCAACAATTGGTACACCCATGCCTTTCTAAATCCTTAAGACCAACATTCATTTAACATATTGATCTGTCCATACAGTAATACTCTGAAATCTGGAATTTATGTATTTATTTATGTATTTTTGTTTAAGTAGGTGGGTTTGCTTAATTATCTAAGCTTCAGTAAATGTATTAAGACAATTACACCTAAAGAAGATTTATGGCAGAGTACATATTAAATTGGGCTCCCCTTTGCAGAAAATACAGCTTTTTTATTAAGTGATTTTGGGTGTATTTGTGAGGTCTGATAGTAAATTTGGATAAAAGGGCTAGGTTCACAATTTCCATTTAATTTCAGTCAAAATGTGTATGCTTTGGTCAGGGGACAGGGATCAGAGCTGTATGGGTCAGTCAAGTATTGGTCAGTATTTACACGACACTTATGCAACCAAAACTTGATGTACTTCACTTTGTACACTGGAGCAAAGTCAATGTTTAATTTTAAAAATATTTGTAAAATATATTTTACTGTCAAATATATTACCGTAAATCATAGGCATTAGCTGATTATCAATTTTTTTTTTATTTATGTCAGATTAATTCACTATTCTTTTTTTTTATAAATATAGCCAATATTTTCATTATGTTGCTTAGTTTTAAAAAAGTATAAAAAGTACTTCAGAAACAGGAAATTCAACCAGCATGCTGTGAATCTGAATAAACAACTTTTGAAATGCAACAAAAATATTATCACCACATCAACCAGTGTTCCTATTAAGAAAAAAAAGCTGTATTTGCAGTCTCTGCTTCTGAAACAATTCATTTTTTTTAAGCCAGGTAGACACAGACCTGCAAATGTATGTAGTGTGTGCAGTAAAATAAAAAATCTAAATCTAAACTACACTGAAAGGCTTCCCTATTCATATTACTTCAGGAAAACAGTGTGAATTTGTTCTGAGGTGTCTCATCCTTTCTGTCACTTCAGAGGGGTTACTGTTTTCTGTTATGATCAGTATAATAAATTATTTTACATGTGTGTGTGAGTGTGTGAGGGAGAGATTTTAGGCACCATCCACAAAGCACCATCTACAAAGAAACAAGCCAATCATACTGGAAATTGTAGAACACAAAACATGCTATACGCATAAACACGTAAATAATGTGCACTATAAGAGATAATAAACACACCAAATTCTCTATACATAAACTCAATGTACAGACTTCTATAGACTATAAACAGACTATATATAAAAATAACAGGGAGAATGTTTCGGGCACTGGGCAGACCCAGGACAGGGCGCTCACGCACACACACAAACACACACTATATGGGGCAATTTAGAGCAGTGAATCTATGTATTTAGACTGCAGGAGGGAACCAGAGAACCCAGAGAAAACTGACGTGCCGAGGCAAGCCCACACTGACATGGAAACCCCACCCAGATTGGGATTCGAACCTTGCACTAAGAAGCAAATGTGCTAACCACTAAGCCACCATGCCGCTCTGTATTAGTTTAGTTTTAACTATATTTTGAACCACTTATTGTTCATTTATAGTGCTTCAATGTAATAAACATTATCACAGTAAAATAATAAAATTTCCACTTTCCTTTGTTTGTTCTTTAAATGTCGGAGTATTTTTTTTTTATTATGAATTGATTATTACTTATACCTAAACATAAAAAAACAAGTGTATTGGTCATTTAAAACAGTAAAATTCTCTGTCCATTTATTTATTAAATGAAGGTTTAAGTAAATCAGCAAATGTCTCCATGTTTTTTCAGTATTGTAGTTGATACAAATATATATTCATTTATTCATTCATTCATGATCTTTTGCTTAATCCTATATTAGGGTCGCAGGGGGTTCTCTATTCCCATCCAGGGGGGAACATTTTGGGCGCTGGTCATGTTTACCCAAATGGTCTCCCTTTTAGAAAATGTGTAATTTTTTTTCAGACCATTTTTGTTATGGTTGATTTAGTCGTTAAACTCTGTTTAGCTTAAAACATACCAAATGGTGCGCCTGATGCAATGGTACTGTGTTGCACACTTAAGTTACAAAACAAGAAAGGAATACTCTAATCACAAAACATCACGTTTTCCCTTATGAGAAAAAGTGTAAGTGTCAAAATCTAGGATAAGATAAATCATGGTTGTCTTTTGCAGATTTAGATTTAAGTCCAGAGAATTGATTCTTCAGCAAATCGATTTCTCTGCAATCCCATAATTCACATATCCGATTTGGTTCATTCATCATTATGCCTAAAACCATTCCCAGTGCAACCATCCTGTTCAATCAAAATGTAAAAAACTGTGATAAAAATGTATTTCATCACGGTAAACAAACATATTTTGGGAATTTAAAGGAAACCCCATAGTCATGGGGAGAACATTCTAACTTTACACAGGCTGTTCACACGACGACCAATGCTCATGGCATAGCAATTGGTGTGCACAATATAGTATCTTGTGCTCATGACATAGTATAACATAGTTTTTTTGTTTGTATAATAGATCCAAAGGTGTCAGTCTTTCTGGTCATGACTGTAGTTACCGCCCTAGTTTAGAGTACTTTTTTTTATTTGACATATAACATATAAGCCACTAACTGACTTATTAAGATCATTCATTCATTCATTATCTCCCGCTTATCCTCTATTAGGGTCGCGGTGGGGTTCCCCATGCCCATCCAGGGGAGAACGTCTCGGGCGCTGGGCAGATAGACCCAGGACAGGGCGCCAATCCATCGCTGACTTATTAAGATCATATTTGACATATTTGTGCTATAATTATATAATGACGATGTACATTATTTCAGTGCTTGCAGATCAGTGATGCCAGTATGACAGTTATTTATGGGTAGGTATAATAATATAGGTCTGTCTCAGTGGCTTGTGCAACCTGAATTGCAGGGCTTTCTTTCTGTCTTGCTCACCTGTGTTCCCAAATTCAATGTCAATTTTGGAAACTGGTGATTTATCTAAAATGACATTCAGTGACTTCTTGTGACATTCATTTTATGGGAATCTGGTCATTATGTTCTGAACCTGCTGTGGCTGGCTCACCATTCCCTTTGGGTGGCAGAATATAAATTTCATCATATTACTGTTATCACTGACAACAGTTTTCCCTTTTAGGTAAGATGCAATGATTCAGTATCAAACAGTATTCAACAAAGTAACGGAGTCCAACTCACTATGGTTGGAATAAACTAGGTAACCAGATTGTATTCTATTTTTTATATCATTTTGATGTTCCATAAAGCAAATAGACCCCAGTATTTCAGTAGTTTTTTATATTTATATGTTTTTAAGTGCTAATATGTGTTTGTGGATATGGGCATACAGAAGGGTCTCTATTGGCCCAGCTGCTTTGAGAGACTTGGAAATGTTTGCCAACAGTGAAGGTCATATTGTCTTTCCAGCAGCTATGTGGGTGCATGTGTTTATGTTTGTGTGTGTGTGTGTGTGTGTGTGTGTGTGTGTATGTGTGCGTGCATGTGCGTAATTGTCTGTAATTGTGTGTGTATGTGTGTAAGTGAGCAGCTGGTGGTGTATATGCAGGGCAGACCATTTTGACCACCCTGCCGCACTGCCTAATTACCTTCTTGCCCCAGCATTGAGCTTGCCTGTAAATAAGGCTTGGCTATTGACATGAGCTCATGTGCTGCTGCTTTGTGATGTAGCCCTCATTAGACCCAAGCATAGCCCTCTGACCAGACTCCATTAGGTGTTTGCACAACACACCACATAGAAAAACACAGGGAGAGTAAATAGAGCGAGAGTGAATTCTCTTTGGGAGAACATGATCAAATGTACCAAGACAAAGAAATAGTTACCGAGCCCAATATCACAGTGTCAGTTCCTTGAGAATTGTTTCATTGGAAACCAAACACCCAGTGGGAATTAGGAAGGAGACTTTTTTAGGTTGCAATCACAAAGCTGTAGCAAACACCTTTTAATTCCAAAGCAGTATCCATTGTGGGTAAACACTGCCAGGATGAGTCAAATGCTTCTCTTTAAATAGCACAAATCAGCTTAAGCACCGCATCATAATTACATTGGATAATATTTTGGGATCGACGGCCATCATCACTCTTTTAGCTCAGTTTCAAACGAGAACACTGTTATTAAAAGTAAAGCATTTAATCAAAGGACTTCATTCTATTTCAGTGCTTGAAGCATAATGATTACCTGATCTGCACCTCCTGAATAACTTCCTGGTCACAACAAAAATAGACAAAGCTATTTTACTGGAGGCATTTGTTTGCTTGTTTGTTTTCTCCTCTCTCTTTCATCTTTGTCTTTCAAGGCTGCCCCTTCACTCCCTCATCCCTCCCTTGAGAGAGAGCGAGGGAGAGAGAGTGGGATGGCAAAAGCCTTGCATGCCCCTTTGAAGGGAAGAGAAGAATTGAAATGGGCGGCTGCAAAAACGTGAAAAAGGAAAAGATGAAGCAAGTCAAGCCACCTGTGAGGACACACAGGACAGAAGAAAATGAAAAATAAGGTAGAATGAAAAGAGAGGATGACAGGATGGAATACTGAGAAACGAAACAGGAGGGACTGCTAAAGAATGACAAAGCTGTCCAGTTCAAAATCAGTTGAAGGTAACAGAACCTAGAGCACAGCCACAGACGAGAACAGCGGATAAGCAGGGCCAGTCCCTCAAGACACCATTAATATGATTCTATTCACACATTAACCCATATATTTGTTATGGGTCAATTTGACCCATTTTCACTTTTTGGCTGTTTAAAATATTGGTTAATCTCATCTTATTTTCTCAACTCTTTGACTTTTTATCAATTAGGGTCCTAAACAAACTTGCAATATAATAATTGTCGTATAATTCTTAATAAATGTCTTTTCTTGCCTCTTTGCATGATTTTAAATTGGGGTGGTGGTTCCCCGTGCCATCCAGGGAAGAAAGTTTGGACCGCTGGGCAGATACACCCAGGACAGGATGCCAATCTATCACTCACTCACACAAACACACTGTTTGGCGCAATTAAGAGCAGCCAATTCATCTTGAATGTTTTTGGAATGTGGGAGGACATCGAAGAATCTGGAGGAAACCCACGCAAACACAGGAAGAACATGTAAACTCCTCCTAGATCAGGATTC
The DNA here is from genome assembly GCA_019802435.1 of Corydoras maculifer. Classification (NCBI taxonomy): domain Eukaryota; kingdom Metazoa; phylum Chordata; class Actinopteri; order Siluriformes; family Callichthyidae; genus Corydoras; species Corydoras maculifer. Next base: position 1,505,169 of record JAFMOD010000544.1, on the reverse strand, counting down.
GAACCGAGATCCCCGGAGATAAGAGGAGAATGTAACCACCATACCACTGTGCTGTTCTTGACCTTTAACATTCATTCATTCATTCATTCATTCATGTTCCGCTTTATCCTATATTAAGGTGGCGGGGAAGTTCCCCATTCCCATCCAGTGGAGAACGTTTCGGGCGCTGGGCAGATACACCCAGGACTGCGTGCCAATTTATCGCTGGGCACACACACACACAGACAGACACGCACACAAACACACTCTAAATGGGGCAATTTGGAGAACTCAAATGACTTGATCCATGTTTTTGGACTGTGGGAGGAAACTGGAGAAACTGGAGGAAACCCACGCGGACACGGGGAGAACATGAAAACTCCACCCAGATGGGAATTCGAACCGGGAATCCCTGTCGCTGAGAGGCGAACATGTTAACAACTAAGCCACCGTGCTGCCCTGACCTGTAACATCATTGACATATTTTTTTTACATAATGAGAATGTTCATATTGATCAGAAATATAAGCTTAAGCTCTACTCTAAAACTGCAATAGTTGTTTGCCAGGAGACACTTTACTGATAAACTAATTCTGTCAATGTTTACAGAATGCTCCAATTTGCTAAATCAAAATAGTGATAGAAGTGTAATGTAAGAGGAATTTCTTTTCTCTTGCCTTGTGTTCACTTACAGAACAATATCCAGTGCCAGAGCTAGATAACACATAAAAAAGTGCTTAAACCATTTAAGAACCTCAAGCAATTTCTGGGTTGTCTCCAGTGGATTTGCAATTAAGATCTCTTTCTTTTGGGTCCATTTTGTTTCACGTTACTCAGAAAACTGTGGCTGCCGTGCACCAGACTGTGATAATGCCATAATTACCCAGCAAGGAGACAATCAAAGAAGGATGTATGGTGATAGATCTGTATATCCAGTAAGGTACAGCAGTTTGAATATTATTTCATACAAATAATCCTCTGTGCTGCTAATTCTTTCTATAACATTTGTTTGAAAGTCAATGCACAATCATGTGCCTTCACTAGAGCACCAATTGTATAGTAATATGCTATCTTCACGGCCCGCATACTGTTCTTTTCTAGCAGTTTAGGTTCTGTGCTGCTTGTCTTTTGTGGTAAGTGCATATGGAAAGGGGTAACAAATATTAATCATCTTTTTGACAATAGCGTCAACGTACACATAGCTGGACTGCATATTTTGAAGATTAAATAGGCACAGAAATCCCTTACAGTGTATCTGTATATGCCTATGTTGTTCCATATCTATAAATAATGTAACATGAATTAACGCCACAGTGACTTAATAGTTAGCACATTTGCCTCTCAGCGCTGAAGATCCAGGTTCTTCAAGATAATGAATGAATGAATGAATGCTCTAAATTGCCCCATATCGTGTGTGTTTGTGTGTTAGTGATTGTACTCAATGATGGATTGGTGCCCTGTCATGTGTGTATCGACCCAGTGCCCCAAATGTTCTTTCCTGGATGGGCATAGTGAAGCCCCCTGCGATCCTAGTACAGGATTAAGCGGATGATAATGAATGAATGAATAATGAATGCATGCTGTAAATTACCCCAAATTGTGTTTTTGTGTGGGTGTCTGTGTAAATAAGTGTGCCCAAAGATTAATTGGCGCACTGTCGTTGGTGTATCTACCCAGCACCCGAAAGGTTCTAACCTGGATAGGCATGGGGAGGCATAATCCTAGTACAGGATTAAAAGTAAGATAATGAAGGAATGAATAATGTACCTGCAATATTACAGCTTCAAACTGTTAAAAAATGTGTTACCAACAGTAACAAGTAAAATGATGTACACTTTTTTTTTACATTATATGCATTTTAAAGTTATTAGGTTAAATGTAACAGTATTAGCCTCATCATTGTCAGCTGCAGTGGCACAAACATTTCTTAGATTATGTTTCGGGAACAAGCAAGTTATAAAATACACTGGGCAAACAGACATTAGTCTGTAATCATCTGGAAACATGTTTTATAGAAGTTTTCATTTGATGTTCACTTCAAGCCTGTCACACCACTACAAAAGATGTGGGTTGATAAGAATGCCAAAGTTCTACAATTCTAAGAACTACAATTTTATATATATATATATATATATATATATATATATATATATATATATATATATATATATATATATATATATATATATATATAAACCTGATAGTGCATGGCATATTATTGCTCTGAATATGAATTTGATCTATCAAATCATAAGTTAATTGAAATGAAATACTTTTGTAATGTAGCTAGAGGCATTTTACCTCCACACTCAGTGGTGTGCATGGTACTGATGCGAATAATAGCTTAGATGCATTTGTGATCCGTTACACCTGCGGTTGCAACTTAAGTCATTAAATAAGCTGGAATGTCGTATGCTAATATGTTCATTTAATTTGGAGGAGTACTTCAGCCTTTACCATGCTCCTCCCATGCATATGTAGTCACCGATTTCACCAGGCTGGAAGAGCATACAGCATGCCGTAAGCTGCAGTATGTGCTGGCCAACATGCAGACCAATGGGGTGCTAACATGTGCTCGTGCCTTACCATTGAGGCTAAGCAGCAGTCAACGCTGGCTGGGATGGACTGGACCTGTGTTTACTAAAGCAGTCGGCAATGTCCGAGTCGGCAAGCACCATTTTGCTTTTTTGTTTTCTTCATTTATTTTCTGTTGGGTGCACATCTCTGAGATCAACTGTGTGGTAGTAAGAGTAGTGTGCCACCTGACATATGTTTCGATTTGTAGGGGTCATGTGTGCATCTGCAGTGGTATGAAGAATGTGCATATGCCTTGACATTTTATATTTCTTCTAAAATGATTATTTGACATAAAATAAACTTTTATGTCTTTTATTTGTCTCTTGTTAGTCTTTCCAATGTGGCTGGGTTCAGCATGTCCACAATTTCAGCATTCCTTCTTCACATCAATAACCAGATCTCTTAATATTGATGAATAGTGTACTTTAAAAAAAAATCTAATTAACATGCAGAAATTTTTTTTTCTTAGCAGTTACCAAGATGTAACTTCACTCGGTAAGATCTATGAACTGTATTCATAGTGGGAACCTGCTGCTAGTCGGTGAAGGGCCAGTAAACAGCTTTCCCTATAAGAGCTTAAAGCCCAGACCTCCTCACACTCTTCCTACGAGTGATAAAAGGCTGTGTTTATGCTTGCACCACTAGGGAATAGCCTACTACCTTGCCCTCACCTCTACTTTCTTTTAAATGCAAGAAACTTATTTCATCCCTCCATCTCTTTTACCTGCATCACTTTCACAGGAAGCCAATTCTTTTATTCAATCACCCCCCCAGGCCTTTGTGTGCATCTTCTTTTCTCTTCCTCCTGTATGCTCGCTCTCTTTCGTACTCTCAAAAATAGTGTGCTGCTGTTTTACTCTTCCTTCACAGCCCACTGGCTTTCAGAAACTAACCTTTCCTTGGCTTTGTAGCCCTACCACCATCCTATAAGGTCAACATGGGAAGTGGTTGAGGACATAGCACTTCTGAGAAATGTCACATCTTCAGATCCATTCAAACCTAATGAAGCCATAAAACAAACCCCTAAAACCAAACTCCCTGGAAGACAGAACCCCCTCACTTGCTTCTCTAATCTTTAACTTCCATCACAAAATGAAAACTACAACCGAGCAGCAAGAAGAGCTAGACATGATACATTAACAATGTGATTGATGTAAGATGGAAAAAGGGAAGAAAAGGATGGCTGGCAGTTAAAAGTACTGAGAGTCCCTGCTTAGTGCTCAAAGAGTCTCAAAAAATCAATGCCAGCCTACCAACTCAATAACCGGCACACATTTTACCCAGTGGATAAAACTTGAAAGGTGTTATTCGCTGAAAAGGTTTGGGCCACTAACCAGAACTGCAATTGTCTGTGAATAAGCCACTGATAAAAGGAACTATTTACATGCCAGGATAATATGTCATCCAGAAGGCCCTCTACAGAAAGGAAGTCAAGTGCAAAAGGTGTCAGCTAGCTAAAATATGTTTTAGAAAATGTTTTTTTGGATGGGGATATTTTTACACGTTACTCATCTTCAAATTGAATTCAATAGTTATTTGAAAAATTGCAGCCCTCAAAAAGTTGCTGTAACCTTTCGCTTTTCTGTGCTAAAACAGTGATTCCAGCAGCCTCTCTGCAGGTTATCTCAGCAAGCCTGAAGCTATAGAAAAATGCAAGTGTGCATAAAGGGTAGGTACACCTTAGAAACTGTTAAATACCCTAGGTTGTTTTTTAGTAAGTAAATAAATAAATAAGTTAATTAATTACTAAAAATAAAATAAAAAATTATTATATAATTATTGGGCGGCACGGTGGCTTAGTGGTTAGCACGTTCGCCTCTCAGCGCTAGGGATTCCCGGTTCGAATCCCCATCTGGGTGGAGTTTCCATGTTCTCCCCGTGTCCGCGTGGGTTTCCTCCGTCAATTGAGTTCTCCAAATTGCCCCATAAAGAGTATGTGTGTGAGTGAGTGTGTTCCCAGTGATGGATTGGCGCCCTGTCCTGGGTTTATATCCAGCGCCCGAAATGTTCTCCCCTGGATGGGCATGGGGAACCCCACCGCGACCCTAATAGAGGACAAAGCAGGAGATAATGAATGAATGAATGAATATATAATTATTATTTTTTTAAATCCACTTTGGATTGCAGTATGCATCTGCAATTATTTTGGGCTGCCTTATTAAATTTATTCTGCAGTAGTAGTGGTATAACAATAACACTGTGGACTCTTCTTCATTAATTGTTAAATTAGGAGTGTTGTATCCAAAAGTGGATTCTGTCAAATTAAGAGGGAAAAGAATAGTGGGTAGTGGGGTTTATTAGGGTGGAGAAAATACTATGTAGAATACTCAGCAGATGCCAATCAGGACACATGAGTCAGCAAGGGCTCCTAAGGGAGATAAATTAGAGTTCAATGTGAAGGCAAGGACATTCAACTTTCCAATACTTAGAGTCTCTAATACAACACTGCAATCTAAAATAAATAACAGACACATACAATCACTAAAAAAGCCACCCCACTTTTTGACCTACAATGATGTACGAATGTTTTTAAATATAATATTTCTGCAAAAATATGCTGAACCATTATCCAAATTTATTTCAATAGTTAAATTCTAAATTAAGGGCGGCATGTTGGCTTAGTGGTTAGCATGTTCGACTCCAGGTTTGAATCCCAATCTGGGTGGAGTTTCTATTTTCTCCCCGCCCATGTTCGGAAGGGTTTCCTCTGGTTTCTCCCGTTTCCATCTACAATCCATAAACATATTGTAGATTCAAGAAAAATTGAGTGCTCTACTGTAAAGTGTCCCATATAGCGTATGTTTGTGGGTTTGTGTGTGTGCCCTGCGATAGATTGACGCCCTGTCATGGGCATATCTACGTCCCCC
>JAFMOD010000544.1:1481091-1492934 GCA_019802435.1 Corydoras maculifer | reverse complement strand
ATATATATATATATATATATATATATATATATATATATATATATATATATACACAATTTGAGCATATGTAAAACAATATGTGGATAGTTTGATTGTGTATTATATTAATTTATTGTCTGAAATTAGGTTCGTCTCAAAATTTTGTTTACACAACCTGTTACACCAATAACATTTCATTTCAGTCAACATTTTCAAAGACTTTATTTTACCATGAAGTGACTTATTTTGCCTGCTGTGCTTACACACAGAGGAGTTTGTGCAGTGAAACACACTCATATACACACACTGATTAAGTGACCCACATGCCTGGAGCACTGGGCAGCTCTATACATGGCGCCCAGGGAGCAATTGGGGTTAGGTGCTTTGCTTAAGGGCACATCAGCCATGATACTTGGTGGGACCGGGAACTGAAAAGTAGACCTTCAGGTCACAAGGCTGGTTCCTAAACCACAAGCCTATGACTGTGAAAATAGGATTTTACAATAAATGTATTTAAATTTACCTGTTTGAATATAAAAACATACCAAAACAAAATAAACCAAGCAACATGTTTCTCTTGCTTTGCATTTGTCATGGTTACAAAGTACAACTGTAATCACATGAAATGTCATACATACTGCAGCATGAAAGGTATGTGCTGTTTTCTGTGACAGGAATTTATATGATTTTCACTAAGCTATTTGAATGCAAATTCAGTACAAACTACGTAGAAAAGAAAACGTCCTCAAATGTATCATGTATCGCCTTTCAGGCACTTACATCATTACAGAGTGCAAGTTTAGTGGGTTCAAGAAAATAATAGGTACACATATGCATTGCAGCTTGTTCTTAGACAGCTCCAGGGTCTTTTGTTAATCAGTTAATTCACAAAGTTATTATAGCATGCTAGGTAAGTAACCAAATATATGTCCATTTGTTAGATGCTTAATAATATAATAAAATGTTCACTGTCACTGTCAACTTAATGTGTTTACATCTCAGTGGTTTTTTTTGGGAAATTATAGCAAAATACATAAAAATACATCAGTTAAAAGCAGACTAAAATGTTGCAATGAAATCAGATGCATTAATTTATTTTATCAGCATTCTGAAGAAAAACTCATAATATTGTGATGGTAGCATGATGGCGCTGGGAAGAGGAGAGGTCAACATGTTGATCAGGGAGATTGATAAGTGCATTTGGCAATAACATCAGCCCATATTTGTAGTTTAAGTGCATATTTAATTTAAGTGTGTAATAAAGCCAGGTTCTGATGGTTCTTTCTGTCTCAGGTCCCCATCATTACATTTTGGTGCCAAAACACCCCGGCGTCTTCTGATTCATCACGGCAATGGAAATCTCTGCTTGCCCCGCCCACTCTGCTTTGCTTGGTACAAAAATGTAACGCAGGGTGGATTTCTCCCAACAGGAATGGGCTTTATTACACATTGTACTTAAATATAAACTTAAGCTACAAATGTGGGCTGATGTTCTTGCCAAACATCCCGCTCCTTTTCTATGGCATCTCTCTCTGCCGCATGTGATGTCATAGCTTATAATGCTGCACATGTCATCAGGTGTAGCAGCATCAGGTGCACAAATCAATCTTTCTGATCAACTCAGCAGCTCTGCCATCTCTTCCCCAGTGCCACAGCACCACCGTGCTACTGTTACAAAAATGTTTTCATGTTTAACAAAAACTTCTCAGTAGCATGTGGCATATGCTGTATATAGAAATTGCAGAAACCCCAGACAAACAAAAATGAAAGTCAGAGAAGATACAAGCCACAGGTAGCAGATTAGGTACATTGGCTCTGCTGCTGCATTTAAAAGATTATTGTTAGTACTCTTATTACAGTTAAATATAAATATGATTAAATGATTAAGATGATAATTTTGTTGACCTTTTTTTTTTTTTATTTATTTTTATTTTTTGGGAGGGGGTCTTATCAATTCCTTACTTGCCAAAGCGACACCCTGTCTGTGCTTCAGGACATCCTAATTTATGAATGAATCTCTGAGTAATGCATGCCTCTTTATATATTTTCATATACACTGAATAGCACATATATTTATAAACAAATACACTACATGAACTAAAGTCTTGGGACACTTACATATTAGATCGACAGCATTTTTAATTAAATTTCAGGATGGTGCCCCATTAACAAATTTTTTAGAAGATTTGTGGAGAGGTTTGGCCCTTTCATCCAGAAGTGCATTTGTGATCGGACACTCATGTTGGATGAGATAACTCTCATCATTTCCATTCTACCTCACCCCATAAGTGTTCATCAAGGGTTCTATGTTGGTCGATAAAGTTCATTAATTCATTTTTCATTATAAATATATTTTTTAAAAGGTGGGCAACTGGAAGATTGCTTATTATGTGAAATGTTGCAGTTATCATTTATATAGGTGCATAACTGCTGTCATCCTAAATTTTTATTCCTACCCAAAACAAATTGGTGGATTTTATGTTATTATATTGCTTTGTTTAAAACTTATTGCATATTTAGAATCAACAAAGATATAGTGAAGTATTTTCAGAGATGACATTTGTCCTCCTAAATTCTATGAATAAATGCATGAATTATACAACACATCTAATCATACTTTAACATCCAAACAATTCTATTCAATGGCTTTGTTTTCTATAGGGCTTCTAGTAAACAATGCACATAATTTCAGATGCTTTTGGTGAGAGCTCTCTGCAGGAACAGTATGATTTAGTGTCTGCATTCTGCCGTCAGCACATGCCTCACTCTGATTCAGTAATAACAATTGTTTTTGTTGTTGTGTTTTATCTTACATCTGTGCATTATTGTTACTTCAACCACTGAAGCATTGTAATTGAATGATTGATTTTCTTTACTGATTTCGAAAGAGAAAACAGACAAACTGCATATCATTGAACACTAAAATAAAGCTACTATTTTATATTATTGCAACAATGAAATGATGAAATCGATAAAAAAAGTATTAATAAATTACTTGGAAACTAAGTGTTATCATGTAGCATGACTTCAGGCAATCAATAAACAACAATAATAACAATGATAATAATAATAATAATAATAATAGTAATAATAATACTACTAATAATAATAATTTATTCATTCATTCATTATCTCCCGCTTTATCCTCTATTAGGGTCGCGGTGGGATTCCCAATGCCCATCCAGGGGAGAACGTTTCGGGCGCTGGGCAGATAGACCCAGGACAGGGCGCCAATCCATCGCTGGGCAATAATAATAATAATAATAATAATAATAACAACAACAACCATAAGAATAACATTAATAGTAATACAAAAAATAAAGAATAATATTAATAATAATCTAGAGAGGTACATTTTCGAAAGAAAATGCTAGTGTAAGAGACATTTTTATTGAAGCAATACATCGCACAAGGTAAAAAAGTGGGTGAGGCCAGGTGTGGTTAAAGTAAGGAGGAGTCATCTCTGAGGCCAGCGAATTTTGCTTTAGTATCTTAAAAATTGGCCAAGTTACGGGAGTGCTAATATCACCATAATGCAAAGGGAATAGGAATTTTGGCTCAGAAAAAACGGCAATATATCAGGAACGGTTGACCGGACATGTCCTGTAAAATATGTGTCGAGAGGTTAAAAATTGTGGGAGAAAAAAGCCGGATAAAAAGGGTGGGATCATAAAATATATATGGAAATCACACTAATAATAATAATAAAACTGAGTACAGTGAACTCATTGTGATGTTCAGGAAAAGCTTTGTGGCATGGTACATTATCCTGTTGGAAGTAGCCATTGGAGGACAGCACAGTGGTTTAATGGTTAGCACAGTCGCCTCTGAGTGCTAGGGATCCAGATTTGAATCCCAATCCATAGGAGTTTCCATGTTTTCCCAGTGTCCCCATGGGTTTCTTCCGGGTTCTCCATTTTCCTTTCAGAGTCCAAAAACATGGATCAAGATAAATTGAATGCTCTTAATTTCCCCATACAATGTGTGTGTTTGTGTGAGGGAGTGTGTGCTCAGCGATAGATTGGCACTCTGTCCTGGGTGTATCTGCCCTGCAACAAAAACGTTCTTCCCTGGATAGTGTCCCCTGGGACCCTAGTAGCAGATTAAGCAGAAGACAATGAATGGATGGATGGAAGTAGCCATCAGAAGATGGGTATACTGTGGTCATAAAGAGATGGACATGTTCTGCAATCTCAGGTAGATGAGTAATGGAGTGACAAGAGTTCGCTTGGGCTTGTAGAGGCTTGATTGCGCAAGCTGGGAGAACTTTAAGCAATGCTAACGCTATGCCTTTTATTTTTAAGCAGTTTAGCTTACTACAGTCAGTAAACACCAGTTTCATCACATAGACGAAGCAACGCAAGCTAGAGGTTTGACTACAACAACTGCATATGTATGCCAGATCATTCTGGTCTGCCTCTGACACACAGACAAGCTGTTTTACAATGAGGCTGGAGACTCCAGCATGCTCTAATTGATATGACCTTTAATTGCCTCGTTCACTGCAAAAAGCAAGGGAAGAAAGACATCATGCCGGTCCGAGGTGGGAGTACAGAAACTGCTGGCAAAAGCAAGCCGTCATACAGCTAGGCCCCCTGGACATAATTAAACCCTTGTAGCACACACTATGCCCATGTCCACTAAACAGTTACACTCTGAGTGCGACTAATGCAAAATTACTTTTTTAACCAACAACCAATTTGCATTTGTGGCTTATAGAAATAATCCATAATGCTCATGAAAAACAAACATTCATGCATTTATTCTATTTTTAACAGGGTGGCACAGTTTCACCTCACTGCAAGAAAGTCCTGGGTCTGATTAGCAGTTGGGGTGAACAAGAAACCTTTCTGCATTAAGTCTGCGTATTCTCTCTATAACCCGACTTTTCTCCAGAAACTTTAACTTTTGCCCATATTTCGAAGAGATGCTAACAAGTAAATTATACAAAAACTCCTAGAACCACAATGTTTGCTAAGCTGGTAACCATTTTTTGTCAAAGATTGGCAAGAGGTTTTGCAGAAATTCATTCACTGATTCATTATCTTCTGCTTAATCCTCTACTAGGGTCGCAGTGGTTCCTCATGGCCATCCATGGGAGAATGTTTCAGCTGCTGGGCAGATATACCCAGAACAGGGCTCCTATCTATAGTTGGGCACACACTCACATACAGACTCTATAAGGGGCAATGTAGAGCATTCAATTTACCTTGAATCCATGTTTTTGGACTGTGGGAGGAAACGGTAGAACTCAGAGGAAGCAACGCGGACACAGGGAGAGCATGGAAACCCAGATTGGGATTCAAACCTGGAATCCCCAGCACTGAGAGGCAGAGTGTTAACCCCTATGCCACCAGGCCGTTCTGTCAAGAAATTTAAACTGCTAAACAATCAAAATTAGTCGACACAGTGGCTTAGATGTTAGCACATTCAGGTTCGAATAACACATACCCTTATATTCATACCAATAAAAATTAAATGAATAAAAAACATTTTATTCAGGTCACAGTGACAGACCCCTTTCAAACTGCTCTCCTTTTCTAAAACACTTTCAGAAGCCAGGTCCTAAACCAACATATCTTAACACTATGTTATAGTATTCTGACTCACTACACAGCATCATAAGCAGCATGCTACCAGTGGACCAGATGCAGGTGTGGGCTGTCTAGACTTAAGCTCATTTGCTTTCCCGTCGCTTGCCAGGCTCTGATTGCGAAGACTTGTGCTGGGGCTGATGGAGCTGAGCTGTGAGGAGGGGAAGCATCCTGATTGAGAGTATGCTTTATTACAGTGCAGCCCAAGAACAAGCATCCACAGCCAACCACCTGTCTTGACTAGTTGAGTACCTTTACTTAAGTTGTGAATTGGCCAAATGCAGCTGGAAAGTAAAAGACAATCTTAAATATTAACATCACAAAGCTGTCTTTTGATAAATTTAATATGTTTAGAAATTATAACAATAGATTAGTGCTTAGAAGATAATGTTCGTCTCTCAGCGCAGGGGATCCAGGTTCTATTCCTGATCTGTGTTTCCATGGTCTCCCTGTAGGTTTTCTCTGAGTTCTCAGGTTTCTTTCCAGTTCAAAAGCATGAATTGTTTATAGTGTGTGTGTGTGAGAGAGAGAGAGAGAGTGAGTATGCCCAGCGATAGATTGGCACACTGTCCTGGGTGTATCTGCCCAGTGCCCACAAAGTTCTCCCCTGGATGGGCATGGGGTAACCCTCCGAGATCCTACTAGAGGATGAAGCAAAAAATAATGAACGAATGAATAAATTATTACAAATAGGGGTTTTTATTGGATCAGAAAAAAATATTGATTTATTGGCAAAGATGCATTTACAAACAGATCTGGCCAAATAGTACTGGAGATCCAGATTTGAATCCCTGTCTGGGTGGCATTTTCATGTTTTTCCTGTGTCTGTGTGGTTTTTCTCTAGGTACTCCAAATTCCACCCACAGTCCAAAAACATGGATTCAAGGTAATGCTTTAAATTGCCCCATATAGTGTGTGTTTGTGTGTGTGTAAAGGCATTTTGGCTCAGTGATATATTGGCATGCTGTCCTGGGTGTGTCTGCCCAGCATCTGCCCAGCATCCATAAGACATCCTCTGTGGCATTTTTTTTCTTGGCAAAGCAATTGTTCATTTAAAGTTCTCACTGTTGCTTCCACTAGACAGATAGACGCACAGTCACTAGGGTGTGGTAGCTCATTGCTTAAGGTGTTGGACTATCAGTTTGAAGGTTAGGGGTTTATCTCAAATCCAATAATGTTAACAGTGTGAGCTCTTGTTTAAGGCCCTTAACCCTCATTGCTTTAGAGATGCTGTATTATGGCTGACCCTGTATTCTGACCCCAATCATCAAGTTGGGATATTTGTAGGTCAATTTGGATATAAGCATTTGCAAAATGACTGAAAAGTAATTTTATATAAACATACCTTATGATCTTCAATGCACATATGAATCTCATAGACATTTAGTCTTCGTATCATATCTTTATGTCTTCATAAAAAGATGTCACCAAAAGGCACTCACTGTAAAAGTGTAACCAAAAACCTTTTTATAATCTATTGATTGGTAATGGCCTTGCTTGACCATTAGGTAACTTACAACCTACAAATCTACTCTGATGCCTCCACTACTCACCAGCAGCACATAAAGATCCCTTAAAGGTCTTAAAACTATGGATGGAACAAACAGGGCTTTAAAGCCTTTTTGCATAATGATGATGCCTGTGGGCCAAATGATTCATTTGAAAGCTGTCTTCTGTTCAGCAACTTAAAAATAGCGTCCTCTAATTGTAACTAAATTGGCTTAGCTTGCACTGTGCAGCTGTGAGCCTGTCTGTCATTTAACTGATTACAGCACATGTGCCAACCAATCAGGTGTCTCATCGTGCAGGCTTTGCAGTACAGGATTCAGTGTGACACATTCTGACAGAGACTAAAGGACAAAGATTATCTCTTTGTTGGTTCGATAAATCATACCAAAGCTCACATTTATTGCTGTTGCGTGATGTAAGAAATAAGGGTCAATTGAAATAATTGGAAAATGCAAATCCTTATTATGTACTTAATTTACTGTAATTAAAAACATGGCCCTGTATTTCATCCAGGAGACAATTAAATGTAGTAGAGAACAGGAAATCACAAATGAACTAGGCAGTGCGTGAATGAAATAGTGACGGGGGAGCAAAAGGGAATCTAGGATCTTCTCTAGATGATGGAGACAGTAGAACTCCTTACTTGAAAGAGGTGTACATCTGTAAGGGTATATGTTATCTGATTACTTCTTTAATATATATATAACTAAGTGGAAAGTAGGTACATATTTTTGTTTGCTAATAAGGTAACAAGGTTGTAACACCTTGAACATTATTTCATTACTCCCTAAGCCTGCATATCAGTGATGAAGACTTATTGACACACATACTCTATTGTTGACCTAAGGGCTAAGGTCTTAATTAGACTGAGCCTGATAAAACATGATTAAATTCCTGATTGTGGTAATGCAAGTCTATTTGCCACATGAATGAAAACAAGCCTTTGGGCAGGGATTTTTGGTTTGATTGATGCAGATGGAAAGTTCTCTAACAGTTTCCCAGAGCTAGTAGACACAATTCTTTTACTTTTAAAGTGCTAAAGTGTTTGAATAGCAGTGTACAGTGTAAAACTTTGGAACTGGTGATCTAAACAGGGTTCAAATAATTTTTGCATGTACAAGTATTTATATTTTAATACTAAACCTGTAAATTTAATTTTAAAAAGCCTATGAATGATAACCATAAACACACAAACAACCAAGATCAAACTGATGTAATAAAATGAATTATTAATAAATTCATGACTATATATGTGTGGCACAGTGGCTTAATGGTTAGCACATTTGCCTCTCAGTGCTCGGGATCCAGGTTCGAATCACAATCTGGGTGGACTTCCCAAGTGCCCAAGTGGGTTTCCTCTGAGTTCTCTGGTTTCCTGACACATTCCAAAAAAAATTAATTTAAGGTTTTAAATTTTAAATTGCCTTATTTAGTGTGTGTATGTGTGTGTGAGAGAGAAAAAGAGAGAGTGTGCCCAGTGATGGATTGCCATCCTGTCCTGGGTGTATCTGCCCTGCGCCAAAATTGTTCTTCACTGGATAGGCATGGGGAACCCCCTCGACTCTAGTAGAGGATTAACCAGAAGATGTATAAATGAATGAATAATTATATATGCATATATAAAAATGAGGACTGTAGTATTTAGGTATTCAAAGTACATAGATATACAATAAACACTTTGTATTTAACATATTCAACTTTGGTCAGCTTATTTGTTGTCACGATTTCATAAATCATACTTTTATGTCTTATTTTTATTAAATTAATTTTTTAATCCTTATAAATTTCAATCCACACAAAATTATCATCAAAATATCATCTTGATTAACACCAAGAGGCACATTAGTGTTTCTAATTTACCTACTGATAACAGAAAATAGTTATGGAAAAGGAAAAAATATATAAACAATCAGTAAAATGCCTTTGAGGATCACATAATGCATGAAAATTTGTAGATACAATGACAAAAGAAAGTAGTAGACCACTGCTACAGTACCATCAAGAGTAAATGCAACATATGATCCAGACTTCACTAGTTACCAAGAAACAAAGAAACAATGGACTTTGTATCTACTGATATGAACATATTCCAAACCCATACTTCTGTTTCTGGGAAGACACTTGAATCCATTAAGGCCCCACCAACAAACTGAGAGCTTTAATACCTCAATAAAAATAGCTCACTGTGCTGATATTCTGTCTGCATAAAAAAGGTCAAATTTGCTCTCAACAAGGTAAATAAAACTGCTAAACAACAGTGCAAAAGAAAGCTAGTTCATTAATTCTCTACCAGTGACCACTTATTCATTTAAGGAGATAAAAAAGATCACCAACTACCCTAAACTCTCAAATATTACATCTGACCTTTACCCATGACTATCTATTTATTTTAAATACACTTTAAGAATTAAACTACTGGTAACAACCACTCATCGAACCTCAATGACATATGACCCTATTGGCTCCACTACATTCAGATAATTAAATAGATGGTAGCAAAGTATTTCAATTCAGATTTTGTGTCTACCAGCTAATGACCCTAGGAACCAGTCAATAGTACATCCAGTGGTGTCACAGATTGTTCTGGTCCTTAAAACACATAAGAACCTCTGCACAAATAAGTACAGAACGCTCACTCACACACACCTTTTTTGAAAAGCACTATCGATTCACTAAAACAGTGGTTCTCAAACTGTGGTACGTGTACCACCGGTGGCACACAAAGTAACACGAGGTGGTACGCCAAATCATGGTATTTATATTCAATACATTATTTTCCCAGTGTATTTTATGGACTTTGTTTTGTAATTGGGCTACTAGATGGTATTTGAATTGTTAGAGAATCCGGAAACATGTCACTCGGCGATCAGCATTCAGACTAGATTACTACGTACGTACTAGTACGAGTTTCTAGTTTGCTTTCAATAAACACAATAATAAATCAATTTTTTTATAGTGTGTTTGAAACCGTTTCATAAAAGCAATAAAGCTTTCAGGGTTGTGTATTATTGTGAATAAATCACAGGAAAGAGGTGCAGTGCACTCCGCTTCGCACCTAAAAACGCCTCTTTCCAGTTTTTCACAATAATGCACATCTTCACAGCTTTAATATACACCAAGACTTCATTCATGTTTGCCATTTGTCATTCCCTGACAAAAAAACATAGGTGGTACTTGGTAAGTTTTGGTTTGATAATGAGTGGTACTTGGTTTGAAAAGTTTGAGAACCACTTTTTTATGCAGATCAAACATTACTGTAGACAATGCGGTTGTCTACAAGCGATACCACCTCCTCATTATACACATTCCTGCATTTTGTTGGTTGACTTAAGTTCTGTCTTTAACAATAGACTTACCTAAAAAAAAACTGTTATCTAATTAATGTTCCAGTTTCATTCTGTTGGTTATAAATAACTGCCTAGATTAGAATCAGCATGTTGGTATTCACGGGTGTGTTTCAAAATAGACAGTGGGCTGTCTTCAGACCACCAAATGCATAATCCTGCGAAGAAGGCTGTCTCAATTTCTAGCTATCTTAGTATGCTGTCTACTGAGATATCTTAATCTTTTCATATAAAATGCCCTGATATTAAGTCAGCATAGGATGTGTACTTAGCCACTATGGTAATACCACCATGCACTTTAGTGAAACTTTGAGGATTTTTTTTTCTCCAACATGCAGACAAAAGTGGTCGGCGATGAGCGAAAAGGACAGTGAAAAATGGCCTAAATTTAGTTTAGTGTTTAAAATTTTATTGTTTTCTGCTTTGATAAAATAAAACACTGATAGGATGATGCCACTTGTGCATCTTTAGTCTACTGGTTTCAGTATTCCAATGCTAAAACATTCAGTTACTCTTGTTTACAATGCTGTGATCAGTGTCTAGGAAAAAGAATATGTCAAGCTTTCTTCTAAGGCACAACGACTGCTGTCCAAGTAGACAGGGGGGCCGCTAGGCAGCTAACTATATTTTGGCGCGCACTCTATGTTTCAAGTACACAGAGTGCTTGCTATATTAATGGACTTATAATCCATGTTTATTCACATATATTCATGTAGAGGTCAACCAGCAGAAATAGTTTAAGATATTACTAAGGATGCATTTAAAAGTCTGTGGACCTGGGTAGTCAAGTATAATCCTATACTAGAGTCTAGGGGGGAGACGATTCCCCATGCCTATCCATTGGAGAATGTTTCGGGCGCTAGGCAGATACACCCAGGAGAATGCAAATCTATAGCTGGATACACTCACTCACACAGACACACACACACACACACACACAAAACACACTATATGGGGCAATTTAGAACATTTAATTTACCTTGAGTCCATGTTTTTGGAGTGTGGGAGGAACCCGGTAACCTGGAAGAATATCCATGCAGACATGGGAGACTGTGGAAACTCCACCCAGATTTGGATTCAAATCTGAATTCCCAGTACTGGAGGCAAACGTGCTAACCACCGTGCCATCCTACTAATTAAATTATTATTGTTACTTATAGCAACACAGATTAATTGTACAAGTTAATCATTTACAGGGGCGGCACGGTGGCTTAGTGGTTAGCACGTTCGCCTCTCAGCGCTAGGGATTCCCGGTTCGAATCCCCATCTGGGTGGAGTTTCCATGTTCTCTCCGTGTCTGCGTGGGTTTCCTCCGGGTTCTCCGGTTTCCTCCCACAGTCCAAAAACATGGAACAAGTTAATTGAATTCTCAAAATTGCCCCCTATAGTGTGTGTCTGTGTGAGTGAGTGTGTGCCC
>JAFMOD010000544.1:1336596-1479993 GCA_019802435.1 Corydoras maculifer | reverse complement strand
GGCGGCACGGTGGCTTAGTGGTTAGCACGTTCGCCTCTCAGCGCTAGGGATTCCCGGTTCGAATCCCCATCTGGGTGGAGTTTCCATGTTCTCTCCGTGTCTGCGTGGGTTTCCTCCGGGTTCTCCGGTTTCCTCCCACAGTCCAAAAACATGGAACAAGTTAATTGAATTCTCAAAATTGCCCCCTATAGTGTGTGTCTGTGTGAGTGAGTGTGTGCCCAGCGATGGATTGGCGCCCTGTCCTGGGTCTATCTGCCCAGCGCCCGAGACAATCTCCCCTGGATGGGCATGGGGAACCCCACCGCGACCCTAATAAAGGATAAGCGGAAGATAATGAATGAATGAATCATTTACAGTCATTAAATAACTTATAGTTTTTTTGCAATTGGATTTTTTGCCCAATTCTATTGTATACAGGACTCTGTATGCTCAATCATTTGTAGGTCAGTGTGCAGATTTTCCTGCTGTCTGCTCTTCCCTTACGTCTTTCTCCTCGTTACTAACTCTAGCTTGTATCCTGTAGTCTACCTTACACATGTTCACATCACATTTCCACAATTACTTAAGGTTTTAAGACTCCATACTTAGGATTTTCAGGTTTTTAATTCTTTGTGGCTGTCCAGTTACTACTGAGCTATGTCTCTTACCACCTTCTGCCTTCCCCATGTTTTCTTTCTCACCAGCATTTGTGTTTGACTTTGTACTTATGTGTTCCTGCTTCTCCACCCACCATACCAGTGTGCAACTGCCATATGTTTTGCATTGTTCAACACCTGTTTTAGTTACTGCTGAGAAGTTTAGACCATGTGGCAATTAATTAATTAGTTTTTGATTTTAGTAATGACTTTTCATATTAATGTCAAGTTAAGCTGCAATGAAAGCTTAACTTGGTTATATTTAATAAATGTCCTCCGTTGATTTGACTCCCTGCTATAACATTCACTTTATTGTTGGCAGTGGACTCCACTCCTTGGGGATTCCTCACACTTTGGTCACCACTGTCTTATTCTCTTCTTCATGATCCAATACATTTGATCCAATCAACACAGAAGTTGATTGGTTTGAAAGTTGGGCTATCAATCTGAAGGTTAGCGGTTCAAATCCCAGCTCCAAATGAAGTTACCGGTATGGGTCGTTGAGTAACCCTCATTGCCCCAGGGATGTTGTGATTAGCCCTGTGTTCACCATGGAAGTTGCTTTGGATAAAAGCGTCTGATAAATGATCAAATGTAATGTAAAAATGTAAACTGCATGAGGACCAATAAAGCACATACAAAGCCATACTGGCCTTAATTCATGCAGAATGAGGTTTGGCATTGTCCCACTGCAATGGAGTTTGTGGGAAAATCTGTCATTTTTATGACAGTAAATCTCTCTCTATAATCCAACGATTGTTTTTCCAAATGCAATAAGAAATAGATTTATATTTACTATAGAATTACTCTTGGCAACAGCAATCTAACTTATCAGCGCTTTCGTGATTTTAATTTAGTACACACCTAATACATTTCTTTTTAAAGTGCACATATACACTGTGTTACAGTACTTAAAAGTGCAGACCAGTAGTCAAGGACATTTCACATACAACTTTATGGATATTTTGTAACTGGAGACACGAGAAGAGCATGGAAACTCCCCCAGATTGGGATTCAAAGCTGAATCCCCAGCATTAAGAGGTGAATGTGCTAACAACTAAGCCACCTTAGCACCTTGTAAGCATGTCTTAAATATTTTTTTATTAAATTATGTTTTTTCATAACTTCAACTGTTTATATAAATTAATGAAGAATATGATTCTTATTTAAAAGAATTACTAATTCATTTTCAAAGACACTTTTATATTCAAAGTTATAAAGGGTTTCAGCACTCCTTAAGTCCTTTACAAGACAGACACAGACAATTGCACCCCTGAATACACTTACACTACATTTAAGTGTAGTACATTTACTCATTTAAGTAATAAACATTACATACATGCATATTTTGTAACATTTTGAGAAAAGACATGGGAGAATTCCACACAAAGGGAATCTAGCCTGGGGATCAAACCTCAGGCCTTTTTGCTATGAGATTTATTTGCTCTAAACTTCTGAAGCTCATTATATAACATATAATGTACAAAATGTGGCATCTAAAATGAAGCAAAAGGGCTAGAGTTGATAAAGAAAGACAGAAATAACAATGAGAGAGAGTGTGATGGGATGGGAAGAGAGAGATGATGGAAGGTTGATTTGTTGCTTTTACAGTGTAGCCTTTCTAATTACTGAGAAAAAAAGTGGTAAAGTCTCAGGTATATCTTGTCCTAGGGCATTGTTCCATCCTATTACCTTAATCAGAGTTTCTAAAGCTCATTACAATATGCAAAAACATTGCTCTTGGGTGCTGCCACCTGACACCATCTGAACCTACTTAGGGCTCTCATTTGAAAACAAAGAGGCACTGACTTCTAATAAGTCACCATTATTTATGAGGTCCAAAAAAAAGACGTTACGGCAAAGTAGCACAACACCCATTAATTGGTGATACACACTATTATTCTGCTCTCTTTGAAAAACCATTTAGGAGTCTTGACAGCACACTGATGTTATCAGTTCTTGCTCAGTGAAGTGCTTCACATTAAAAGCTGTTTCTTGCAGACCACGTGACATGTGGAGTCAAATTAATCATTCTTAATTCAATAAGCTAAGCCATTATTTTTATTTTCCAGGATACAGCAATCATAATATATACTACAACTAATAATGATTACTTAAAGTGGCTGCTTTAATCAACTGGACAAGTAGTTACGGTTGTACAATATAAATTTTAACTTATATGCCATTTGATGTCAGAATAAAATTGATCAACTGTCATCTAGCCATGTTATTAGATTTATTACAATTGTACACTAAAGAAAAAGTTTTGGTTAATGCATACATTTTCTACCAATATAAGAGAGGCATGAACAGAAAATAATTAAATAATTTATTTTAAAGAATGGAAATACTGCACAATGTCTGTTATGAATTAATATGAATTTTTAACAAGTCAGACGAATTTTGTTTATGACTTGAACATATTTATAATCTTATATTTATATTATAATCTATATTGCCAGGTAATTTTACTTGATTCATGTACACTATCTACAATATCTGTGTTTATTTTTCTTATTATTTTTTAAAATGTACCACCGTATTTCAAGAACATGTAAAAAGATTGTGAATGTCCAGACTTTCAGGTTGTGCCTGATGATGAAAACACAGGACAAGAAAAGAGTCCTGACTGTGCTCTGAACACACAGCAAAGTAAAACCTTCAAGGTCATGGACAGAGAGAGGGAAGAGAAAAAACACAGGGGAGACAGTAAAGAAAAAGGCTTAGAACTAAGAAGAATGAAGCCAAAGATAAATATAGGCGGAAGAGAGAAAAAAAAAAAAACTTCAAAAGTAGAGGACAAGTAATCGCAAAGATTTTGAAAATGAAAGTAACAGTAAATGGAAGGTATCAGGGGAAAGTGGACTAAGGGAGCAAAAGTCGGATAAGGCTGTATCTTAAAAATAGGACTTAAAAAAGTAAAGATGACTGAATGTTACGGATACGACTGACTGAAGTGCATACCACAGACAGGCATAATGGGGAAAGAACAATAAAAAGCCTGTCATAAAAATGTCAAGCATTGCATTGTTTTAAAAATTGCCCAGTGTGGACATACATTGAGGCGTGAAGCTACAGAAAACCTATTATCTGCTTTTCTGTCACTTTGGATTCTCTCTTGCAAACCTGGGACCAGATTCAATTTCACCAGATATGTCTGCTTCCCCAAGCATCGCTACACTCATAGTCATTGTGTTTGTGTGAGTAAATGGGCGAGGATACGTCAAAATATTTTTTAAAAGAATAAAACATCATAGAAAATATATAAATATAATAAAAAGTGATAAAAATAAATCAAACAGTTCAATAAAACATTTTAATAATTTTTTTATGTTACAACTTTATGAAAAGCTGACTGCCTACATATCTTTCACCTTGTGCTGTTCAATTTTCATGTAGATTTCAGTAATTCAGGGAAAATTACTAAGTAAGCACCATTCAGACGCTGCATGTATCATTTTGCATATTTATGATGTCATGATATAGACATCCCATTTAAATGAACAAATAATATAAAGCAGTTTATTTGTATTTGAACTCAAAATAAGCCAACTTTAACAATTGCAATTAAGAAAATCTGTATTTGTATTTAAAATGGATTTATTGATACAGTTCTCACCATGACCTCACTATAATCTCACCATAAATTTTTGCTTCCTTGGTAATAACAAGTTAAAATATTTATAAGAAACTCAAGTTTATTTAGAATGTTCTTAAAATAAGTAAACAAAAAAACAAAAACATGTCCTTTAAATAAGAAGTCAATTTAATTCTGAAATAAAATATTAAGCTAAAGGTGGAAAGGTGCACACAATAATTGTATAGCCTTAATTTCAGGAAGCACATGGAAGGTTGGCAGCAAGATTGATCACTTTTTAGACAGGGGTGACCAGGTCCTTTTTAAACGTCTGTGTCTGTGTGGGTTTTCTTTAGAAGTTTTAATTGCCATCAACATTCCAAAACCAAGGAAGTAAGTGAACTGATATGGTGAAGATGATGAAGTGAAATGACCTCAGGAGTAAATATATTAGTCTGTTTGACTGCCCTGTGATAGATTTAAAAACTATATATAACACCTTATAAAATTGGAAAACTGCCCGTTCCTGCAGATTCCTTCTTTACAACATCAGAAAGATCAGACCTTTCTTGACTGAACATGCTACTCAAATGTTAGTTCAAGACCTCATCCTATCCCTGCTCGAATATTGTAATGCACTGCTTGCCAGTCTCCCAGCTTGCACAATCAGGCCTCTACAGCTGATTCAAAACTGATTTGTGTTCAACCAACCCAAGCAAACTCATGTCACTCCACTACTCCGCTCTCTTCATTGGCTCCCTGTAGCTGCTCACATTCAGGACAAGGCACTGACTCTGGCATACAGGACAGTTTCTGGATCTGCCACCTATTACATTATATATTCCAAATCTACATTTTTAAAATAAACTTCAATTTGTTCACTTCGCTTTAGTGATGAATGTCGCCTGGTGATTTAACCTCACCGTGTGCCAATTCTCATTCTGTATCGTTCACCACTGAAAAATGGTGGAATGATCTTCCCAACTCTGTCCGTAAGGCTGAGTCACTTAGCATCTTTAAGAAACAACTCAAAACACATCTCTTCCACAAAAAGAAATGAGTGCACCTCAGTGGAAGTCTTATAAACAAATCCAAAGTACATAATTCTACATTACTAAGTCTATATAATTAAAAAGATTTTACATTTTAATCACAGGTTAGTCTAATCATTAATTGACCAGGTGTCCAGCAGACAGATGACTATAAATGCTGTCATGCTGTAAAGAATTTCTTTACACAAGAATGGGAAGCAAATGTGTATGTGCTATATCCGCGTATAAACTTGTAACCCTGCCATTTTCATCACTGTTGTTCCTTTATTAACATTATCAAACATGAGATTTTCAGTTGCTTAGTAGTTACCTTGGGATCCTTCATGACAATGCATTGCTATTGACATGAACTTTTGAGCAACTATAATGACTGTAACTAGAGGTGTTGCCAATTTCCTTAAGGTGTCATCAGCTCTTAATCCATGGCTCTGTGGAAGCACTGCAGCTATGACAATTACTGGATGGAACCTGGATTTATATTGTACTGACAGTGGACATATATAGTTTTTCCAATTGTTAAATACAAAACACCACACAATCTTTACAAGGCTGTCCTACACTGAACTGACCGGCTGCTCAAGAATGATGAAACTCCCACTAAGCCTTGGTCCTCCCAAGGTTTCTTTCTAAAAAAACAGAGTTTTTTCTTGCCACTGTCGCTTTGGCTTGCTCTTTGGGGGTTTAAAGGCTTCCAACTGTGTAATGCTGCTTTGTGACAATGTACTATTGTAAAAAGCTTTATATAAATAAATTACTTGGACTTCGGACTTGTGGATTTCAAACAGTTTAGAGATGGTAAAAAAAGTAAAGAAAGAGCTTCAGCAGCACTTCTCTTTCCCTCAATAAATAATTAAGTTATAATATTTTGTCTAGTTTTGTTTATTTTGGTTTTATTGTATTTACCTTTCGAAACTGTTTGAAGATACCAGTAAAGTTTTAGGCCAAGGTCCTTCCTGTGCAGATTTTTCTATCTTTTGTGTATCTTAGTATCCTATAAGGCATGTGCTCTTTTCTCACAGTTCAGACAAGAAATATAGCTGAACTGGAGAGACTATTTTGCTTTTAGGTGTGGATGTGTTACAGGGTTTGTCTGTGTATGTGTGCAATGCACTGGCAACCTCTTCAATGTTTTCCTGCCTTTCGCCCACTGAATACTGGGATGGCTAGAACACCTTCCACAACCCTAATTAGGACAAGCAGCTGTTCTCATCGCATTATCTTTTAGCTTTCTAGCCAAAAACCCATGGGAACACATGAAAACATGGAAACTCCACCCAGATCAGGAGTCAAATCTGCATACCCAGGTGAATGTACTAAACACTAGGCCATTGTGCCGCCAATAAACAGCATATAAAAAAATGAAATGTACAGTGCACAACATTAAAATAGGGTGGCACCATGGCTTAGTGGTTAGCATGTTCCTCTCTCAGCACTGGGGATCCAGGTTCGAATCCCAATCTGGGTGGAGTTTCCATGTTCTCTCTGTGTCCGTGTGGGTTTTCTCTGGGATCTCCTCCCACTGTCCAAAAACATGGATTTAAGGTATATTGAATGTTTTAAATTGCTCCATATGGTGTGTGTGTGTGTGTGCCCAGCAATATATTGTTGCCCTGTCCTGGGTGTATCTGCCCTGCGCCCGAAACATTTATCCCTGATTGGGCATGTGAAACCCCCCGTAACCCGAGTTGTGAATTAAAAGGAACATAATTAATAAATACACAACAATAAAGATAAAATAAATATTTAAGGATAATTATTCATCTTCAGTAATCATGTCATTATTACTGAAATAGTATATGGCAAATACAAATTATGTTTTTGTATATGAGTAAAATAGCTAAATTCACTGTTAAATAACTTGTTTCTTTACACAGCTGGTGGTTATATTATAAAAAGTATTACTATCTGACTGTATATCAGGCAATATACTGGTAGCATTCAACAGGTGCTAACAGATGAGAATTTTTGATATATATTACTTTTTCTTGATACTCTGGTATTTTTGGTTACTTTAGATATAGCAGCAACTGTCTTAAAATAAGATGTATTGCATAATATTGTATCAATAAATACTTCTGCTGCAATAAGTGGGACAGTTGAAAGAAAAAGTGGGACATCAGTGTGCAGTTGATGACACTGTTGTAAGTTGATAACACCATAAACCAGCACTGTTAATGTTCAATGTAACAGAATTGTTTCATGTCTCCACATGTTTCACAATAAGTGTAAGTGATTTTTGCCTCCAGTTAATGGGATGGTTGGCCATGGAAGCTGCACATTACTCTGGATGCACAGTCTTTCATGGCAGCATGGGGATTGCCTCTGTTACCAGAATGGTTGCTTTTTTTCACCCCATTTATTTACTACCTTCTTTTTGTATTGATCCACTCTGCTAAGCTCCTTGAGGAACAAGCTTTCTCTCATACTCTCACGAAGGGCTGCTTGACCTAACCAATTAGCAGAGTCTGTCAAATAAGAGAGGAGTCAAAAACTCCCATGATGCTCCACCATTCAAAGAGTGAAAAGAATATCTCTGGCACAATCTCAATTCTGTGACCATCCAGTTAGGCTTTTTGTCCTCTATAGTCTCCTTGTGTTCACGCTTCAATTCAGATGTTAGCCACTGTCAGAATTATCCACTCTGTTTTGTGACACTTAAGAGTCAAGTCCTGTCTTCCAAGGTGTGTTCAGATGGTCACTTGGTACTTTTAAAAGTCACAGATTGCTGGCCACCAACATAAAAAATTAATATATATTTATATATATATAGACATTTCCAAAAATGTTAAGGACATTCTCTTACTTTTTAGGCTGGCGCATGAACAAAGTTTTTGTTCATGTGTTTTATGAATTTAGTCAAATAAAAAAGAAATAATGCCTTTAAAAAATGGCTTCAAAAGTTGTCAAAACTGTCACGAGATGCTGGTCTGCCATGGCTAAACAGGACAACGCCCAGAGCTGTAGATGGTGAATACTTTTTAATGCAGAAGACACCGGATGAACTGTATTATATATATATATATATATATATATATACTAGCCAAACATTTGAATACAAATACTTATTTACCATTATAGACTTAACACCAGCCTAGAATTTATAAGTGCTTATTCCATCTCATCTCATCATATTACGCTTATTTATTTTAAAATGCTTAAAACCTGTTCTTAAAACCAGGGTCGTGAGAGGGTTCCCCCATACCCATCAATTGGAAAAAAATCTGGGGCAATGGGTAGATACACCTAGGCTTCAATCCACTGATAAGCACACACTCACACAGACATGCACACTATATAGGAGTCATTTACTGTATAGTAGCCAATTTACTTTGAGTTCATTGTTTTGGACTGAGGGATGAAACCCAAAGACAATCCACGCCGACATAGGGAGAACATTGAACCTCGTGATACGAACTTGGATCTCCAGTGCTAAGAGGCAAAATTGTTAACCTTTAAGCAACTATGCCACCTTTAAAGTAGTTATGTAGTCTAGTCTAGTATGATTGCTTATTAGCTGGTCACATTTTACACAAGTAAAGACAGAAGCAATAGATTAATTCAGGTTTAGAGTTATTCTGTAATGCACAGTAGTGAAAAGACAACAGAAAATGTTATAATGTAAAATTTATATACAAACATTTGTAAATGGTTTCTAAAAGCCTGTACAAATGTTATATAAGCTTTAATAATAACCTTTTAAGATGTCAATTTATATTTGTGTGATGTTTTTGCTTATAAAATAAATTCAATAACTAAACCACTGCTTAAAACCACAACTACTTGTACAGCTTTATTATACTTTACTATTTGGTTAAACAATTTTATTTTCATTCTCCTTACGTCTCACATACTATGCAATGTCAGGCCAGGGACAGAAGCCTATCAATATGTTTTTGCAGGGTCATCATCACCTTTCCCATGTGGCTCAGCCTTAGGCATTAACACCATGATGGGTTCCAAGGATGCTGAGTGACTGACTGAGCCTCTACACATCTCTCATCCAGCAAAAAGCTTTATCTTGTCCTACTGTTCAGCTTAATCCACATCAGGATCCCTGAAATTCAATTACAGACACCTCTTAACCATCTTTTAATCTCAGCATTGAAATGGGATAGCTGGCTGGTCTAGCATTGTTCACTGACTGTCAAAATAACTTACTAAAGGATAAGTCTTTATAAGTCACTTACTATTTGTTCAGAAAGATTTTTTTTATTTGGGTTTACAGGCACAAACAAAGCTAAATAGTGCAGACCATGAGCTTATTTTTACATATTAGGCTACATAAACTAAACTAAAGGGACGAGCTCTACACTCTCTGGCTCAGTTTAGAGGCGGGACATTGAGCACGAGTGGAAACCGCACACTGCTTCATTCAAATCGACTGTGTGGAAGGAGTTTGAGGTCCTGTGATTGACAGCAGCAATGGAGCAGCGCATTGGGGTTGATCCAACACGGTCGGATTGTCGGTGTTGTGCGGTGGTTGTGAGGTGGTTGTGAGGTATGTTTTTGGAAACATTTAGAACTTGCTAATTGTGGCACCCTATTGTGGTGTTTATGTTCCGAAATGTTTTTTTTTTTTTTGTTAGTTTAAGGTTTCATAAACCCTTCCCACACTTGTATAAACACTTCATATGCTATTAAACTTTTAAACTTACAGAAATGTAGTAACATATGCATAGTGCAAAATTCTGCTGTTGTAACTACAGTCCAGTCAGCAAAAGAAAACTTGTCTCAAACTTGGTTCAGTGTATTTCCCATGCTTGGTTTTATTCACAACATGCTGAGCCAAAGCTTGGTCTCATAAACGGTTGGTCTGTTATATATATATATATATATATATATATATATATATATATATATATATATATATATATATATATAAGAAAGTGGAAGACAATTAAAAAAATTCCTCCCGTAGGTTCATATCACGGTCTGAACAGAACCGTAAATTTTGTTTACAGTTACACCCCTACTGGTGACGTTTTAGCACATGGGACGGCAAGTTTGTTAGTTGGCCCTCATGCTCATTGCACCCAGCCACAATTCCAGTTACAAAGAAAACTGCATTTTATTTGAACTGGTCTTGGTGCTCTATGCCATCAGCATAGATCACTATCATTTGTTGCTAAGCATGCTGGCTGTCACACTTAGGGGTGTACGGCACAGTAGGCTGCCATGCTGCTTCTCCATAATATAAGCAGGGTACTGTAAGCTGGCACAAAAAAAAAGCTGGATCAAAATCAGAGCCACGCAAGCAACTAACTAACAAAAGTGCTTGCACACCTTGTGCTTAGGCATGACCACTGTAGCCCAACATATGCCCAGATGTCATGGAAGTGGAAGATATTCAGGCGTCAATCTTCATGACTGGGAAAAGAAAAAAAACTGTAGCCACAGATATTGCATAGTTGGAGGCCATAGACAGACAGCATACAATTTTTAATATTATCCTAAAACGTTTTAAATCTTATTTGACATAGTATTTTTGTATATGATTAGTATATGGTTCAAAGCAGGGCAGCACGGTGGCTTAGTGATTAAGACATTCGCTTTCCAGCACTGGAGGTTCAAATTCTGATCTGGGTAGAGTTTCCATGTTCTCCATGTGTCTGCGTGGGTTTTCTCAGAGTTCTTTGCTTTCTTCCCACTGTCCAAAAACATGGTGTAATGAGGGGTGGGCACGAATGAGGACCGGAGACAAGATTTCTTCCAACAGAAATAGGCTTTATTACAGAGTATTCAAAATCTCACTCAAACTACAGCTGTAATGAAATGGTGTCGCTCTCCGAAGTTCCACTCCTGTCGGGTCAATGAAATTTCTCTCCCCACAGCATGCATTGTCTCAGTTTATAAAGCTGCACATGCCATCAAGCTGACACTCCACCTCTCCTTCCCGCCCCCAGCACTACCGCACCACCACACATGGATTCAAGGCAAATTGGATGCTCTAAATTGCCCCGTGTTTGTGTGTGTGTGTGTGTGTGTGTGTGTGAGTGAGTGCCCAGTGATAGATTGGCGCCCTGCCCTGAATATATCTGCCCAGCGTCTGAAATGTTCTCCTTAATTAGGCATGGACACCCCCCTCCCCCATGACCCTAGTTAATGAGATAGGATGTTTTGAAGCAGACGTTGAGTCGTCTGCTAATAAGAGTAAAATTGCTTTGATTTTTGTCGAAATAAGAAACAACCCAAACTAGTTATCAAGCTAAACAAATTTTTTGCTCATTATTGCTCTAATGCATTTGTATGCGTTAGAAAATCAAATGCTTGATTACATAAAAGCATTATTATTTAGAAATCTGGCTTATCATAATGGGCTTTAATGTTTTTGGTTAAACCTTAATTTTATAAATCTACACTATTTTTAAATCTAGTAAGAACCAATAACAAAACATGTTCAAAACACTTGTTCAGTACTGTGTACACTAAGGTAGTTAAAAGAGGGAAGTGTGTTGACATCAAAGACCTTGGTTAATTCTAGCAAAAGCTGCACTGCATACAATTAGAAAGTGTTTATCCTTCTTTTGCATTTGTCAATCTTGGTGGACTTCCAAATTTTATTGGAGTTGTCAACTACAGCACTATTCCTCCACACTATTAACTTAAGTCAATAGAGCAGTGATCTGGACTCAGTGTCCTGGCTTCTGGAGGTGTGGATGTGTGCTTCCGACCCTCCCCTCCTGCCCAAGTTAATTTATCTGCAAGATAAGCAGGTGGACAAGAGGACGACGATGGTGTCAGAGAGAGCAGCATACTTGACAGGCCTGACAAAGTGAGTGACATGGCTAATAGCATACTTCCATTACCTTACTGCATGATTCTTGACTTTATCACCACTAAAGTCAGCTTTGTTTGCTTATCAGTTGATGATATTTACTTGGCTTTGGTAGCTCAGACATAGCGAATCTGTCTTGAATTGCAGATTAGTGACAGGTGTTCAGGATCTAGGGTTCAAATGCTTTAGAAACTTCACAGACCTGTATTTGCACACCTATTGTGTTTCACAGTAAAAATTAGCAAGCAAAAAAAAAACTTTTTTTAAATGTAAAAACCACCCCTATATTGTGTTAAAATACTTTATCCTAACTTATTTCTGCCTGTGAAGTATAAAAATTTGTAGAAAATGGGCAATTTATCCATAAAAAAATTAATTAGCACTAATTAGTTTATTATCACGCATCCATCCATCCATTATCTTCGGCTTTATCCTCTACTACAGTCGCGGTGGGGTTCCCCATGCCCATCCAGGGGAGAATGTTTCGGGCACTGGGCAGATACTCCCAGGACAGGGTACTGGGCAGATACACCCAGGACACAAATCTATCGCTGGGCACACTCACTCACTCATACTGACACACTCTGTATGGGGCAATTTGGAGAATTCAATTGACCTTGATCATGTCTTTGAACTGTGGGAGTAAACATGGAGAAGCCAGAGAAAACCCACGGGGGCACAGGGAGAACATGAAAACTCCACCCAGATTGTGATTCGAACCGGGAATCCCTCACGCTGGCAGGCGAACGTGCTAACCACTAAGCCACCGTGCCGCCCCTTAGTTAATTAATTAGTTAATTATTGTTTAAATTGATTCATGTGTTGTCAACAACGATGAACAATTGTGCAAAGTTTCATCTTAATCGGATAAAGGTTAGTAGGTGAAATAGCATTTGCAAACCTTTTACCAGACACACAGACAAATAGTTGAAGCTTATATGGGGTGGTAATAATAATATATATAAAAAAAAAAAAAAATTAATTAAAAACTTTTCACACAATTTCAATGTCACTTTTTGAAAAGCAAACCGAACATCAAAATGTGTGATATACTTATACTGATATACTTATACTGTGTGTGGCAGTCCCACCACACTCCTTTAACCTCTGTCTCCTGGTAGAAGTCAGGGTAAAGGATCTAGGTGCTGAGCAATGTAGACTGTGGGATATTGCTTTAATTGGAGAGTTACTGATCTTGCAAGAGTTTTCAGTGCCAAGCATTAATGTCAACGTTTCTGGTACTATTCTGCTGCACAATCACAAAAAAATTATATTGGGGACAGCAGGTGATCCATAAAGGCTGCTTTAAAGCCTTGTTAATTATTTCTTTCAAAGTCTAGGCCTAATGAATAGAGCAAGTGCATAGCGAACCTGCCTACTAAGAAAAAGGAAATTGAAGAACCTTTCAGAAAAGTCTTCAAAAAAAAAGTATTTTATCTGCTTATCTTCAATTATTTATAGTGGACGCCACTTCAGCATGGCCCTTCCATGTGAGATTTTAATGTGATGTTACTTATTATTAATTTTAACATTAATGGTGTTTCTAATTTGATTTTAAATAGATAACACAAGGAAGCAATCTAAAACCTGAAAAACATTGAATGCTTTTATTCAGTCATCCTAGTAAAAAAAAAGAAATCTGATAAATATTACATTCAGTGAATCAGAGGAAATCAGCCATACTGCAATAAAATGTAGATATCAATACAAATATTTTTTTATTAATGTGTTGTGAAGGGTGGCACAGTGTCTTAGTGGTTAGCACGTTCAGCTGTTTCCATGTTCTCCCTGTGTCCGCGTGGGTTTCCTTCGGGTTCCACCCACTGTTCAAAAACATGGATAAAAACTTAATTTAATGTTCTAAATTGCCCCATATATTGAGTGTTTGTGTGTGTCTGTGTGAATGAGTGTGCCCAGTAGTAGATTGCCAGCACCCGGAAAGTTTTGGATGGGCATAGGGAACTCCCATTGACCCTAATAGAGGATTAAGTGGAAGGTAATAAATGAATAAATGTGTTGTAAAACATTTTTAAGTGGAACTTCAAAACTTTAGCATAAACTTAAATTCAACTTGAGCACAAACAAAAAAAAAAGATTTTTTTTGTGCAAAAACAGAACCTGGTGACTAGACAAAAATAAACAGCCTGGATTTCAAAAGTGCTCAAGCATTTCCTTTAACACTATAGCTCAGATTTACAACATCTAACAAAAAAAAGCTAGAGTGCATGTGTCAAAACAAAAAACAGAACACATTATAAAAGGGAATCGGTCACCTCCTGCCATTTTAACAGCTTACCATTTTGTAGTGCTAATCTGAACTAAGATGGAACTCTATCAGTGCAACACAAGTGATATAGACAGACAAAAGAAGAAACTTTTCATTACATCAGCTTCTCTTTTACTTGTGAGAACAAATCACAACAGTACCACAGAGCTGCCACGTTACCATTAGTTACCAGAATGACAGTGAAGAGTGCTGAGGTGCACGTGAATAGTTTCTGAGAGACTAGATACCACAGAGCTTCACAGAGTTCGCTGTGTGATTGAATTACAAACTTCAGTGAACTGCTTAATCCTTAACTTCGCCGGTCAACTGGTATACATCTTAGGAGTGATTTTCAGCAATACAATTTGACAACAAAGAAATTCGACTAGTCTATAAAAACCTTGGCAAAATAATTGGAAGACACTTTGCTGAGTTTCCATTTTAACTTACTGTGCTTTTATGGCTTGGTCTTGCAAATGAGAAAATTGCCCATCGGACTTCAAAATCAAATGCTTTACTTAAAGGAAAACAGGGTGGAGAGTATAGAACAGACAAAATATGCCAGAGGGCAAATGCACAGTGGTGGGAGATAGATGGAAGATGAGTATGAGTGCCAAGAGGGAGACCAACAGAAAAAAGAAGTAAAGACAGAGATGAAGCAAGCTGCTGCATGCCAAAAACTAATACGTGATCCAAGCTGAAAAATCAGCTACTGATCAGAGTTGATATTGTGCTCAGAGCAAAAAGTAGTTATCAGCAATAATTAGCAAAGGTATGTGCTGTTGGAAAATTATTTGTACAGGATGTAGTTGGATACAACCCACAATTTTATAGAATGAGCACCTTTGCCTCTCATTGCTGAGAATTCCAGGTTCGAATCCCAATCTGGCTGGAGGTTCCATAGTCCCAAAGTCCAAAAAACATGGATTCAAGGTAAACTGAAAGCTCTCAATTTCCCCATATAGTGTGTGTCTGTGTGAGTAAATGGCCCCAGATTGACTGACTGACAGACAGACAGACATATGTGACCATTACTGTGGTGGGGTAAAACAGCCATGAAAAGATTTAGCTTGTAAAGTAAGTTACATGTAAACTTTTAAACTTGTTAAAGCCTTTTTTTACTTCCTAAAAAGTTAAAGATGCATACTAAAGATAAAATTTTTAACAGAAAATGTGTTAATAGAAGCACTGACCTCCAAAAATGAATAAGTTTGAAAACAACCACTGGAATCACTTAGAAGTAAACAATACTTAGTGAAGAAATTAAGTATTGTGAATTAAACAGTAGCAAATATTACACTTAGAGCTTAATCCTTTATTTCAGTTCAGTAAATAAAACCTATATTTATTAGGCTACTTTATTAGAGACACTTTCTTTTTCTTGACCTGTGATTCTCAATAAACAAATTAGATAAGTGACCCCGGAGTGTAGGATAAGATCAAGTAAACAAATTTTCTCTGGATCATTTTTAGAAATATGATATAAGAGTGTAGATGCCATTGGCCAACCTGCCCTCTGACAGAATGACCTTCAGATTCTCCCAGGAAACGCCTCAACCCCGAGACAGAGATGGGTTGTGCCTGGTACCACAGGGCGCCAAACACTGACCTGCCCTGCATGGTTATCAGGTAGAGCCTATGAACTTTGCTGGCTTTTTCTTATTTAGACAGGGGTGGATTAGTGCAGAGCATCTCAAGCTGAGCAGTATGCAGACTGCTCAACCATGGCTGGCCATACTGCATTGAGGGAAATGTGTGCCGTGTGTCATAAATAAAGCTGCACTGATAAAAGTTGCAAGCTCTGTGCTTTAATACAGCACTTCGGCCTTCTGGCTAAGACACCTTTTCTTCACAGGCGGTGCTCACAGCTAGAGCAGCAGGGTGTGCACAAGGAGTCCCTCTAGCATCTCAGCATGGTCAGAGGTTTTTTTTCCCCCTAATCTGGGGTACTGAGCTATGTTAAGTGCAGCAGTGGGGTGGTAGGAGTGTCATGCGTCCTGAGGTTTGAATAAGGGAATTGGGTCACATATGTGGAGTATTAGTTGTGTTGTAGTGATAGGAAAAGCACATGGAGTAGCGTATTTGTAAATTGTTTTCAATATTGTCTTATTAAACTAATGTGGTGTGGATATCCAGAGTCCCTTTTTGCCAGAATTCACAGTAAAAAGGGGAAACTTAAAATAAAATTCTTAAACTTAAAATAAAAAAGAAACAATTACTTTTTCCTTATTAAAGTTCATGTTCATTACTTAGTAAGAGGTTTAATGATGCTGGACAACAAACTAAACTTGAATCTCATAAAGATTTGTGCTTAAATTCACCTTTACTTCTATTATTTTTCATTTTAGTGCATGCAGCTGTGATGTACATATTCATGATTACTTGTCTTGGCACATGGTGGTCATTATAAGAAAATATTAAACACCATGAACATGTTTATAATGCATTACGTATTATCAATTTACAGAGTGCTACTCATCCAAACAGAAAATAGAAAAAAGTGGCGCAAGATGAATTACTGCAGTGATTTATCTGTAATATTGTTCTGAGACAGTGCTGTATAAAATTGTTGCACCTGAATTAGGGCTCCAATCACACAGTACCTGTGCCTCACTCCTCCAGTGTGTCATTAGAGCATCCTCCAAGCCCCCTCAACTTCTCAGTGACTATCAACAGCATGCACACTTGCTTTTCTCCACCGCCAGAATCTGGATTGTCACATGCTATGCTAACAAGCACATGAACCAGTGGGATGCTGCACCCCTCCTTAGTTCACCTCATCTGACACCCATGCCAACAACTTATTAGAGCCAAGCTGGCTGGAAAGAAACAGGAGTGTCTTGCTTGGCATGCGAATCCTGAATAATCCAGCCAACACAACTGTTACTTCTCTACAAAGTTCTGCAGCTATACAAGTTGAAAACTATGCCCCTTGCGAAATTAAAAGTGAAATCTGTTGACGTGTAAGATGTAGAGCCACTGAGGTTGAGGAGGTGGCATGAGTTACAGAGAATGCTGCCACACAACTTGACAAATGTGTCATCAGTGATGTCCAGGAACAGAAAATATCTCCCAGGGCTTTTGTTTTTCCATTTGAATAACATTTATAAGTATACAAAGCCATAGCAATGAATATGTCCTTTGTGCTTTTTGGGCAATTCTGGTGCATTGTGTACACAAACAGTGCTGCTCTTGCATAAAACACTAGTCTAATTCCAAAGGTGTGCAAAGTAGAAATGGACAGGGAGAGATAGCAAAAGTTTTTATAGCTTTGCAATGGAATCTCTGAAGACTACAGTAATTGAATTTTCTAAAGTTCCTTGTTTATGACATAACAAAGAAAATTACAAAAAAGACTGAAATGGAAAAGCTGAAATGTAGCTGCCACGAAGAGGCAGGGTGCTCCCACAAATATATAAATAAATATATCAGAAAGTTTTTCATATTTAGTTGCCCAGGGACAAATGGTGGATGCAAACAAATTACCAAGACACAAAATACCTGTTCCCTGGTGTCTTGACTCGGCTTAAATGAACAATGTCTCTCTCATGTCGTTCATTGAATTCTTTGAGTTCTGCTGATGAGGGCCAAATAACTGATCAGCATTTCCTTTTTAACAATGTGGAATGAGGCCCCAGGGTCCGCTTATGAGCTACTGTCTTTAGTTACATTAGGGGGAAGACACAACCTACAGATCTGCATGCAAAAGCTTGATACAAACTATATACTATACAGTATATACACTGTTAGGAGGGATCAGATAATAATCAGGTATGATAATTCTACAGTGTTGATGTTTTTTGCGCAACTAATGACTTCTGTTGTACTCTCATTTGTAAGTTGCTTTCGATAAAAGTGTCTGGTAAATGTGCATGTAAATACACTCCTTGTTCGATTACTGTAACTTCTGATTCATTTAGAAAGCAGTTCAATATGTTTAATTAAAAAGACACACCAAATAATAGTAAAAAAAAAAAAAATGTTTAAAACATTTTAGATTAATACGTGTCACTTTCATAAGAGATAAGACGTCATAAGAGATAAGAAATTGTCATTCCAATAATGTAAAGTGGTGTACAGTATACATTGGAATGAAACGTTTTCCAGGAACAAGGTGCTACACATTACAGCAACTACACAACATAAAGTTTGCACATGTGCACTTCATTTTGGATTGTGTAGTTGCAGTTATGTGTAGCACTTGTTCCTAGAGAACGTTGTTTCATTCCACTGCATACTGTACACCACTTTACATTGTTGGAATGACAATTAAAATACTTGAAGATTAGGTAAGATAGGATAAGATATAACATTATTGATCCCTTCAGGAGGATTCCCTTAGGGAACTAAGGAACCAGTAGCAAAAAAAATAGAAATAAAGAAGAGGGATAACAGGTATATACAGTACTTGTTTTTTATATATCTTTCTGCAATTAGGAAGAAGCAGTCTGCCACTAAACAGTCTCCCCTGGTTGGTGATGACGTTGTGCAGTGATTGACTGGCATCGTCCATAATGTCCGTCATGCTGCAAGGTAAAGCGCTATCTGGTATGATCCACTGGTCCACACCTCATGTCCAACCATCACTGCAACCAAGCTTTCTGTCTGTTATTCTTTCTTATCTATCACTCTCTCTGGAGGCTGACAGGATTTACACCTGCGATGTTTTTAAAAAGCTGTATCTTATGATATGTATCTCAAAGACATTGCTCAATGTCTAGCGCGGAGATAAATCAAATACAGTGTATTTAATATTAAGTTACGTAGATTTATGAGTTTTACAGAACACAATATCTCTGATACGGGGATCGGAACATCTTTTTTATATATTTACTGTGTGGATCAGAAAAATGTTATACTATAAAGGCCTCTTTAATTCCAACTATTTATGAATTGTACCAATGATTATTGACAAATTAAAGTCTCAAATAAGGAAATGCTGTAGCTATGAAATTGTCATTAGCAATCAAGCCTGCTATGGCCTGCCTGCTTTTTTTCTGGGTTTTGGTGTGCTGTTGTAGCCTTTAAAAAGTTAATTTCACCTGATTGGTTTGGTGGTTCCAGTCCAGTCACAACAGAGATTCAAAATAAGCTTAATCTTGAGTAGAGCCTGTAATCCATCTTATCTTGTGTTGTCATTCCAGACACCCGTGAGTCTATACCTGCAGTCTGTCCTCTATATTGAATTGGAGGCTCTCTATTAGTTGAAGGCTCTACTCTCATGCTCCCACTTTCAGTGAGTTATGGTTGGTACATTGTTTTCTGTGAAATGAGTCACCGTCTAGTTCTGTGGTGCAGCATTATCCACAAAATTATAGTCTGACATGGTCTCACTGCATGATTACGCATGAAATCACTGTCTTAACAAGACACTCTACTTGCAGATTAAAAACTTAAAGTTTTACTTAAACACACCTGGAATTTGATGTCTACAGTACTCTGAAGGCCTCAACTAAGTCACAGGCGTATTCTAGATCAAGGTGACCAGATGTCATTGATGCAGTGTGAATATAAACACAAGGGTGGTATGCTTGCTGTGTTAAAATGGGATCCGGCAAACTTGGTCAGTGTTGCTAATTAGAACAAACTGTTAGACTGTTGTGTTTGGTTTGTAACCTTTTCACAAACACTGAGATCCCAGATCTCAGTTTCTTCCTAGCCTCCTGAGGGCTGCATTTCTTTAAGAGCTGTGTGTTGGTAAGCATTAAGGCCACCCAAATGTATGCTATACACCTTTTAAAGCTCATGCTTAAGGTCAAACTTGGATGAGCTAGTAATTAAACACAGCATTAATGCACACAATTAGGTTAATACTAATCTATAATGTACTTGCTAGTGAAATAAATCTGTGAGAACTAAATTTAGAACCTGATCAATGATCAGTGGTGGTAAGACTACTGCTGAGGCCTCCACCAGCTTTTCATTCTTTCTGCCAAAATGGTAAAGCAGGTAGCAATAAGCATGAATATCACATAAACATCTTCTGTGAATATAGCCCAATCACATGCTGAAGTCCCTTGGCAACTTAAATACTGAAACCATCACAGCCATCATCAACTGCGTGGTACAGCACGTGGGAATCTATTGACTATAGAAAATAGAAGCTTGAAAAAATATTTAAAAATAAGCAAGGCAAGTATGTGTATTTTGTTTTTAGAAATATAAGATTCATTAGACTTCTCTAATTATAAAATAAATAACACAATATAATTACATTAATTTAAATCAGATTATATAATATTTGCATTCCACATTTTTTGTATATCTTTCTGCAGCATATGTTATAAAACTTTATGATTCAAATCCAACAAAGCCTCTTTTAATCTGTTATGCAGTACTGTAAACTGACAAAAAAACAAACAACCAAAAAAAAACCTCGGTAACACCTTACCTACAAACGGTATTCATAATGCATTATTAACATATATATTACACTTCATAATACTAAAATAATTCATAATAAGTGTTCATAATACTATATAATACACGTAATAAGCCTTTGTTAATGTCCATAGATCTACATAACCACATTCAATAAAGTGTTATAAGGACATGCAATAAGGATTTAAAACAAAAAGTGACTTAATGCATTATAAATTATTTATTTTACCTGTTCATCAACTAATGTTTGTGCTTAACATATGCTTTTCCTAAAAATGACTTAAGTGCTCCTAACTGTTTATAAACGCTTATAAGCTCTCTTTATAGGCTTAAAGTAAAGTGTTGTCATTAATTACCTTTTTAAAAGACACTGCATACATATATACAGTACATAATCACTTATACAAGCTTATAAATACCCTTTGTATTTTTATGCACCATTAAGAAAAGTGTAATCATCTTGTTTTAAGTAAGAATGTCTAAACATCAAAAGAATCTAAAGATGAAATATGTTCATATTATAATGCTTTATGTCACTTTAAATTATAAAGCCTCAGGTCAAATTATTTGAAACTTTATGACTGTGATGCTAAACATCAAAGAACATTAACAAAGGCTTATGGCAAATGTTACAAAGCATTATGAATACTTTACTTTCTATGAATCTCTCTATAAAGCTTTAAAAATGCTGATAATGCATTATAATGCATTATAAATACTGGATTCATAGATAGATTTACCAAAAATATTTTGGTAAATATTACAAAGTCATTTACGTATAGGCAAGTAAATAATCATTTTGTAGTATAAAGAAGCTGACCATCAGAGAATGCATAAGAGAATTAAGTCTGCTTAGTCTTGTGTGATTGATGGTGTAGCAGTGGCATGTAAAAGTTTGAACATTCTGGTTAAATACCTGTTACTGTAATGAGCTAAAAATTTTGCACATTTTTAAAAGGTATTAAGACATCATACTTTTGTAGGCAATATATAATTTTGACTTATTGGGCAAATAAAACAGTTTGCAAAGATATTTTGCAGTTCAATCTGGTTTTAATGCCTTTTTTGTTTTATTTTTTATTTTTTTGTGCAAGTGCTTCTGATAGGAATGTGTTTTGAGTTGTTTCTTGAAAATGTCTCAGCATCACAGACAGAGCTGGGAAAATCATTCCAACATTTAGCAGTGGTGACTAATATGGAGTGAGAATTAGCAACAAGGTTTATCCTAATAGCTTTTTATCCTAATCTGTTGACGGTAGGGCACGGTGTGAGCAAAACCTCATCTATTAAGGCTATCCACAATGGATTTTGATGTGCATTTAGGATCATCTTCCTAAAACAGAAGACATGCTCTTTACTATGTTATTGTATTTAAAAATGCATTAGTTTGATTCAGATTTTTCTGGTAATAATTAAATTCATTAAATAATTCAATTCAGTAAGTCTGCACAGTGCCTGAATTGTTCTTCCTGGAGGGGCATGGGGAACCCCCTATGATCCTCGTAGAGGATTAAAAAATAAACAATTAAACTTATTCTTTATCTACAAAAGTAATGTTCCCATTGCTATTGGCTTTAACTTTAGCTGAGATCAAGCCACCTCAATGCATAACATTTGGAGACACTACTGTACAGTATATCTTTGACAACATTGGTTATTTTATATTTAAAAGTGCTAGGTAGAGGAGTTTGAAAGCCATAGGATCAAAATCTTAATTAAGGTCTGACACCGCAGTAAGAAAAAAAATGTACACGTAATCGGTCATTTTATTAGGTACAGCTCATTGTTTCTCTACTAATCCTTAGTCCTGTTTGTCTGTGTGTGTGGATTTGTGTGGGACCCTCCACACACAGACAAACAAACAAGAACACACACATTTACATTACATTTAGTCATTTAGCAGATGCTTTTATCCAAAGCGACTTACAAATGAGAACATCACATGTCAGTAGTTATAAAGAAAACCAGCAACACTGTAGAATTATCAAACCTGATCGTTATATGATGCTTCGCCCCCACCCTTTTAAAAAAAATTTTTTTTTAAAGATGCTTTTTAGTAGCTTCTTAAAAATCTCAAGTGACTCTGCTTTACAGACAGAGTTGGGAAGATCGTTCCATCATTTTGCAGTGCTGAACGCCACGGAGTGAGAATTAGCTCCTCGGTGAGGTGGTATCACCAGGCGGCAATCATCACTGGAGCGAAGTGAACGAGCCGGAGTATATTTTGAAAAGATAGAGTGAAGGTAAGAGGGGGAAGATCCAGAAATAGTCCTGTAGGCCAGAGTCAGTGACTTGCGAGCAGCTACAGGGAGCCAATGGAGAGAAATGAGTAGTGGAGTGACATGAGTTTGCTTGGGCTGGTTGAATACAAGTCGGGCTGCAGAGTTTTGAATTAGTTGTACTAATTCACACACAACCCATATCTGGCACCCTCAGAACATCTCTTTGGAACTTTCGGAGATGCTTTTTGTGGGATACATTTAAAGATAATGAGTGTAATTGATACAGTAAGACTAACAAGGTTATGTAAAAAGAACAGAAGCTAGAACTGGCAGAGAAACACACATTTATATTGCTACTGTATTTCCACTATTTTAAATAAATATATGTTGTGAAAAAAGTGGGGCAATAACAGTGCCTATATAAATATAGCTTGCCCTCTTTCTGTATACTGGAAACTGTATTTACTTGGCCACTGCTTGTATAATTTGTCCTCATTAATATTGTTTTGTACAATCAATTAATATGAGGTTACTTCATTGAAGTCCCACTTCAAATAACTTGAATTAAAAAAACACAATATAAGAAAAATATCTTTTAATCAAACTGACCAACATTATATTTATTTGACTTTTTCTGGTAAGTCAAAATAGGTCCATATAGCCAAAAACTAAATGGATTAAAAAATAAATAGATAAATAAATAAAAAAAATTGACAGCCCCTTTAATGACGTATATAAAAGTTAGGCTATTTTATACCTTCTAATGTCTTCATGCCTCTCTGTAGAAGAAGTGGGACAGTGCCGACTAAAATCACTCTGTCCAGTGGTAACAAGCATAAATATGGGAATAAAATTTATCTCACATTGTAAACTGCATGGCCCAGCATGGAAAATGCAGAGCACATTAAAAAATGCAGGACGTGGGGGGAAAACAAAAGTGAAGAAAGAGGCTGTAAAGTAAGGAAAGCCCAGGCTGATGCCAATATCACCCATATGGGAGATAAAATTGACTGATTTCTATTCCACATTTACATTCAACTGCATCTTTTTAGCACTCCAAGGAGGAGAGTGCAAGAAAAAGGTAGAGAAGGGAATATGGTATGAAAAACCTTTGTCTCTCCACTGAGCTCATGTCAGCCTAATTCAGTCTGAATAGAGATGGAAATCTTCTATTGTTTGTTGCTGCTCAAAAATCAAAACAAAACAAAACAAAACAAAAAAAAAAAAACGCTCCTTGCCCCTCAGCTCATGTGGTTTCCTTAGAGCTTCATGTCATTTTTAAATCAACTTCATTAATTTTGGGGGAAAATGGGTGAATAATTACTATGATAATCATGTTGGAGATGTTGTTGCTCCTGTCTTCTGTGGCTATCCCAATGGCCTATGTGTTAATAATCTGCATAATTAATGCACCCAAAACAACATACAGTGTATGGAATTTTTTTTAAATGAACATTATGCATATGTACACAGAACCTGTCAGCACAACTGTTATTAGTGTTAACTCTCTCACTGCTGGAGATGTGTTGAAGGCTGTGAGAAGATTATAGGTGATTTATAGCATTACACATAGTTCAATGTCAACACACTCTTTCAGTTTTCAATTTGTTCCACACATAATTTAACTTTGCAAGTTCTGAAAGTGAGAAGTGATTAGACAGAGCATGTTGGCAAGTGCTGGCATGGCAGTTTGTCCTCATTTTGCACTTGCTGAATTATGTGTGAAGATGAGCTGTATCCCCTACGCAATGAACAAACCCTTAGAGTTGCATCAAACTCCTTGTCTTTTGTGATTAGTTGGTGTGGTGCAGAGCTTAGCGCCGAGTTTGATATTGTGATCATACACTGAAGATATCGTTTAAAAAGCACTGTTTACTCAACAAAGTCAGGTGCGTTTGAGTACCAGGTTTTTAACTGTCCAAGGTATTTATTACTTAAAAAGGATTAAAGACAATTGCCAACCTTAAATTCTCTGTCCCCGGAGAGCAAAAGGAGAACAAGGAGAGAAAAAGCTTGCCTTTTTTTTTTTTTTTTTTTTATCTAAGCCCATTCCACCAAGTCCTCCTATATAATCAGAATTCTATCTATTCTCAATGACTTTAAATAAGTACTACCCTCTGGGATCTATCAAGAGGGCAAATAAAAATGGCTTCATTCTAAGCTCTCTCTACACCA
Source organism: Corydoras maculifer (assembly GCA_019802435.1). NCBI lineage: Eukaryota > Metazoa > Chordata > Actinopteri > Siluriformes > Callichthyidae > Corydoras > Corydoras maculifer. The sequence continues at coordinate 1,454,910 of JAFMOD010000544.1, read as the reverse complement.
TTCTTATAAGAGCATTATCTGTGAGATACTTTAGGCCACATGAATATTGTCTCACAACTTGTAATGCACTGAATACAATCTACAGAACCCATATATTTAAATAATATTTTTTTATTGTTTGAGCTGCACCATACACAGTATTAATTACAGTACATGTATTCCACAATACTGCAAATACACATACCCCCTTCCTCAATTTCTCTACATCCTAAAAGTTAAAACATAATGTCCATATTCTTGGTTTACAGTAGGAAGGGTAGCATTCAGGTCCTTTATTTACAAATATGTACCAGTATAGCAGTGTGTGCAGTTTGACTGGTTATATTACAGCATGAAAAATATATTTGCTGTAAGTAAAGATCCATAAATATAGTAGCAAAACTAAATATTAAAGTTTTGGTTTGGTCCCTTCTTGTTAATTGTTTTGTTATTAGACGATTAACCCTGAAAACTTTCTAATCTTACTTATAGAATAACCAGCATGTTAATTTTTGTAGCTTTTGTTTTGTTGTTGTTATATATATATATATATATATATATATATATATATATATATATATATATATATATATATAAAAAACAAGTAGTTCCAGTACTTAAATTTAATTGGCTGAGTCGTTTCTTAAGTCATGACTTTACTGACAATAATGCACACCTCTAAAAACTTTACATTTGTATCAATGCAAGATATACAATACATCATTTAAAATTTAAAAATGGATTAAACAGTAAGACAATTTCTAATAAGCACTAAAACCTTCTGCGTCTATATTTTATCAATTTTGTTCTGTAATATGGCTACTAGATGCTTTTTTATTGTTTGAGAAGCCGGTATCCTGTTACTTTAAACAGTAGATTACATTGCGAAAGACCACTTTATTAAAAATTTTGTTTTTAATAAATACATTCAAGGCGGCACGGTGGCTTAGTGGTTAGCATGTTCGCCTCTCAGCGCTAGGGATTCCCTGGGTGTATCTGCCCAGCACCCGAACGTTCTCCCCTGGATGGGCATGGGGATGCCCCCCATGACCCTAATGTAGGATAAAGCAGAAGATAATGGATGGGATAAATAAATCAATGAAAATAGTATGATACATAAAAATATAGCTTATAACCCTATTATTATTATTACAGCAATGAGGCACACAAGGTCATGCATCATTGTGAATAAATCACATAAATCAATGTGTGATTGAGCATGTGACCATTTGCCCAGGGATAAATTGGCGCCCTATCCTGGGTGAATAAGGCCAGTGCCCAAACTGTATTCCCCCAAATGGGCATGAGAAAATACACCTCCCCCCCGCAACCCCATCATACGCAATCCGTGACATCCACCATTCCCTATAACACCTGCTGTATACATGTATTTATTGATGATGCTTATTTATTTATAAATGATGTTCAAACAGTTAAGATGAGCACATAGTCATGCTTTGTGGCATCATATTTATTTTGTTCTAGCAGTGTTCATTAACTCTTCTCATTCAAATTAAAAAAAACTAAAATACATTCAACAAGAGCACCTTTTTAAAGTACTAAATGCATAAGCTTACTAGTATCTTGAAGAGCCCACTACATGTCCAGGCAGAGCCAAGAGTAAATCAGCAACTCTAATTAAAGTTGAATTAATCACAGAGAGCTGGAAAGGACCACAATTGAGGCATATGTTAAGAATAAATTACTAATTAGGGCTGGTGAGTAGCAAAGCAAACCCCAGTCTGTTTGAGAAGTCTCAGCACGTTACTAATATATGAAAAGGTATAAACAAACAGCAATCTGGTTGTTGAGCCTTTCCAACCCACTTACAAGGTTCCAATTATAGCAGATCCCTGGAGCCAGCAATACAATCAATGCAAAGAATGCCGACATTATGATTAACTGTGAAGGCCACATTCACAACGCCTGATCTCGAATGCCAGCATAGCTACCTTTTAGGGCAGTTATAAGCAGCCAATTCACCCCAGAGTTCTAAGTGTTCAAAGTGTACATACTCCGAATTCTACTTCTTGTCCAGTCTTGAATACTTTTCTTTGTACGCATATTGTCTTTTCATATTGAACATACTACGAAGTATATTACAGAAATTTAATAATGAGAATTTCGCTGAACTGCAAAGACCTGTTGCTTGATTGTTATCCGGCCTTTTTTCTGTGAATTCAAATACAGCTAAAAAAAAAAAAAGCTTGGCCCAAGGGAGGCCCATGGAGAGTTTGGTCAATGTTATAAAGCAGCGTATTACCTAAGGTTTGCTTTGAAAAATACCACCTTTGTTGTCAGTCTCGACAGAGTTGATTATTTAAAGGTAATCACACTCTGTCCTCACCGTACATGCATGAGCAGATGAAATAGTTGAAAGAGATCAGATGCTTGTAGGCTGCCTCTGTGCCAGCATGTGCCTTTCTCAGCATTTTAAACAGCCAAAGCAAGCGGGCGGGGGAGGAAACTGAAGAGGGTGAGGCTGCAATGGATGAGAAGGTCTTCTTTTGCCATTCATCATTCAATGCTGGAGGTCATGTGCAGTTAGTTGCTGAACTCCATGGGATCTGTAAAACACTCTCTCTGATGACTGCCTGTCAAGTGCACTGAAGCCAGAGGAGGAAGAAAACATGCAACACACTATATGATTCTTTTAAAGCAACAGCAAATCAATCGTCCGCTATGAGCTGACCAGACTAAAGCTCAGCTCAGCACGTGAGCAGAGTTCATTATTAACCAGCACAGGCTGGTCAGGGAATGGTTTGTTACGCATGTGGGTGCTAAGCTCTCATCTGTGTCATGTTTTGGAAGTGTACTGATCGCAGCTTTCATCACAGTTCAGACATGTTTCCCTCCCAGACTATCAGTTCCGCTCAGAGGAGCTGCGGGTGAGGATCTGGGATTATACTCATTCTGGTGTGCATTATTAACGCCTGCTCAGTTTTTTTTTTAAAAAGTATACAATCAAAAATAAAAGAGAGTTTCCTTCTTTCTTTCTTTGAGTGCCAGCTATAAAAATTATGTCATTAATAGAGGTTTGATTGTTGCTGCCTTTTTAGAAATGTCTTTTACCATCAATAAACAGTTTGCCACATCATTACCTATATACATTTATTTGCCTGACTGATGTTTCTTAAATTCTGTAATCATAATGCAATATTAACACATTTATGAAGCTTTATAAAGTATTCATAATGCTTTATAATACTTGTCTAAAACCTTTGTGAATGTCCATAGATACACATGTACATAACCACACCCAAAGTGTTATAAGAACATGCCATGAGGCTTTATAACTCAAATTGGCATAATGCATTATAAATTATATATTTTAACTGCTCAACAACTTATTTGGTGACATAAAAATATGTTCTAAGTGCTCATAAATGTTTATAAAAGATTATAAGCTCTCTTTACAGGAATAAATTACAACGTTGCCATTTATTACCTCTTTAAGAAGCACTGCATACATAGTATGCACATAGTACATAATGGTTTATGAATGCTCTTTACAGACTTTAGGTAAAGTGTAATAAGGTGTAAATTTAAGTAGGAATGTCTAAATATCCAATGAATCAAATGTATTAATGAGTTAATTTTATAATGCATTTATAATGCATGTCACTTTATATAGTGTTATAAAACCTTATGTTAAATTGTTTTTGTGTACAATTGTTTTTTGTGTACAATTTATGACTATGATTGACATCTATGTACATTAACAAAGGCTACTGACAAATGTTATAAAGGGTTAAGAGTCTAAAACTATATATTTTTGGCTGACTGGGTAGGTGTCATAAATCTGGTATTTATAATACATTATAAACATATTTCTGAAGCTTTATAAAGTACTCATAATGCTTTACAATACTTGTATTATATTAATGATTTGGGTGGAGTTTCCATGTTCTGCCCTTGTCCTCGTGGGTTTCCTCTGGTTTCCTCCCACAGGTAAAGGTAAATTGAATGCTCCAAATTGCCCCATAAAATGTGTGTTAGTGTGTATGTCTATGGTCTGTGAGTAAGTGTGCCCAGTGATAGATTGGCGCTCTGTTCTGCCCGAAACATTCTACCCCGCCCCCACAACCCTAGTAGAGGATTAAGTGGAAGATAATGAATGAATGAATGAATGAAGAACACTTTATAAAGCTTTATAAATGCACTTATAATGCATCATAAATAACGTATTCATAGAAAGTGTTACCAAATATTTATTTTGCAGAAAGTATATGGTTCAAGGCCATTGGCTTCTTATACTAAAACCAAAAAAAAATGGCTTTAACTAAACACTCTTCCTGTGATTAATATACTGGCCAGTCCTGAAGTTCTTGAACACAGAGAGAAATTTGTCTGTGGTTTAATTAGGGAGGTGTGGGCCAATTTTCACTCAGTAATTATAGCGGCATATCATAGTGACCTTTCCGGTATTTTCTGCACATTTGGCTTTTATCAGATCATGTATTATTCAAAGCACTTTGTTGTGTGCAGTCGGAAAACTACTGTCTTCTGTACACTAATAATAAAAGAGCTGGCACTCGGTATACACAAATTATTTGTGCTCTTCACTTTTTTAAATGAACAATCTGTGTAATGAAACAACCAACACACATTGCAGCTCAGAGTGAAGGACAGAACTTTTAAATTAGCTCTAAAATCACATTGTGTGACCTCATCACTTGGTCACATAGGCTTTATTTCCATATAATGCACAAGATAGTCATAAAGACATTATTCTCTTATAACTCTCCAACTCAGTGCTATTAACTGATAACATAATGGTATTAATTTGTCAGTTATCACAACCACAATATTAAAACATATCAGCAAAATGTCAGCTAAACTGAGCAAGCTAAGCAATTTCTTAGACTTATTTTTAAACATTTACAACATTTTGCAGTCAGCCTTGTCCAAAATGACTAGTGGTAATGATAAAATCTGAGCAATTAAAGCACTGCTGTAAGTCAAATCCTTTTTCTCCTGGTCAGCAAGTAACTAAACCACTAAGTCACCAGTGTCCTTAAATAGGGTTTTAGCTTACATAGCATGGTCTGTGCAGCAAGTAACGCTTTTACATTACAGCAATAAAGTCCTGGAAGTTTGCATTTCCTTCCACTTGTCAAATTCATGCAAGTGTAAATGTGAGTGAATTGGATTGTCTGTGTGTTGTGCCCTATAATATAAAATCAAATTCAGGGAATGTTACCTGATTTCGCTTGCTATAGAATACTGGGATTGGTTCCAGCAGCCTAAATGGTAGCTGGTGTAACACCCTGTCCATGCAGTGCAGAGACATACACTGGGATGCCAAGTAGCTGTCCGAATAGTAAGTATTTTTGTAAAAGCACCAAAACACAATTAAACAAAGAACAGTGACCCACAGAACAGGACAAGCTACCTAAAGTGACAACCTCTGACTGACAGAGGTCCAGGGTGTGGCTTAAATAGTAAAAAGAAAAACAGATAGAAGAACAATTAACATAAACGAAGTCCTCATGAACCAGGCATGGAGTTAATTAACTAATTAAAGACACCAAGGAGTGTGTTAAATAACTAAACAAGACCTGGGGAATCGAGACACACACTAAATCAATAGACAGACAGATTCCCAGGTGAGGTGCTGATATCTAGATAATATTTTGATAACATTTTTTTCAAGTAGTCAAGAAACTTCTGACAAAGTCAAATTAAAATAAGGAGATTTGTAATACCAATATATTTAAGCCCTGTGCATTTGACATGACCTCACAGGATCAGTAATTAGTGCAATTGTTTCATTTGCCATAACGCATATTTATTATAACATCTGTCAAATGTAAATATAGTATAGAATAATGTCATAATGACAGCTGGCATGACAGTGGTTGAAGCTGTTAAAATCTGACACTCATGATGTCAAGGCATGTTCAAAACAGCATTTTCAATTATTATGAAGGAGATGTCAAATAATATTATGGATCACAACAAGATAGTAATTAGTGCACATGCTACTATGTTGGGTGGCACAGTGGCGTAGTGGTTGGCATGTCTGCCTCTCAGCAGGCATGGAGAACCCAATGGAAATGGACATAGCCAAATCATCATAACCCTCACTTTCATAATGGCTGATGTGGCACGATGGTGTGATGGTGTGGACTGTAGATAGGAGACAGTTGGAAGCAGTCCTAATTTACCCAAGTAGTGATGTAAACACATTTCCAACATGGCTGGACAGTTAATCAACATAGCATATCAAATAATAACTTACAATTTAGAAGTTAATTTAAATTTTTAAAAATGTTTTTTTTTAACATATACAATGATGGATATATTATTCTGCAATATCTGTGCATAAAAACACTTTATTAGCCATATGATGTAACAAAGCATCCTCGACAGTATACCTCATGAACACGCCCAAATCAGATGCACGAGTTTCATCTCGGAGAAACCCACCCGCCAGACTTAGGTCAGTTTCAAAAGCGGCAACACCTGCCTGTGGTTAATGTAATTTATGATCTTTACCTCTGTGTTAGTAAACAGAGGCAGGAGCGGGCTGGAGAGAGAGAGAACATGATCTGGGGCAATCGTAGACTTGTGGTTAAGGAACCAGCCTTGCAACTTGAAGGTGGTTAAAACTGGTTCGTTTCCCAGTTTCAAAAAGCACTATGGATAAAGTGCCTTTGGGCAAGGCACCTAACCCAATTGCCACGTGGTAGGCTGCCCAACGCTCCAGGCACATGTGCTCACTTCACAGGTGTGTGTATATGTGTGTTTCACTGCACGGATGGGTTAAATGTGGAAGAAAAATTCAACGGTGTGTAAGCACAGTAGGCAAAATAGATCACACTTTATCACTGTGTGAATAAACTATAATGCTGTTAAAGCCTAGTATTGGCTTCAAAACTCATTTTTGTGGCAGAATAAAGCTTTTTTTGCAATCACTCAAAAACAATTAATTAAACAATTAATCTTTTTTTTAATAAGAAATGAATGTGCCATAATATAAACCTTTTTTAAAATGAGGTACGTCCCAACAAGACAATTGTTTCGTTTGTGGCAATATAATGTAATCCGCCAAATTATTTAAATGTGATGTAGGCAGCATGAGAATGAGTTCAATGTGGTTAACAACCACGGTACCAGCAGTAATACAGCACAACTTCAACATTAAAACCTCCAGGGCTTTACTTATTTTAAACTATTTCAGTTCTCTTTATGACAAACATGCATGATATTCCACACTTCCTCGACCAAAGTAGCAAAACTTACAAAGACAGTGATGATTTAAAGAATAATAATAATAATTTGCTGAGCTATTGAGGATGCTCTTCCGAAGGTGATTGGACATTCACTAATTAAATCCACTTTTACCAAAGAAACAGAAAATGTCTAAAAAATAAATCCTACTCTTATTTTATTTATTTCTTTTTTTAATACATACAGAACTGAGCTTTTCCCATCAGCATGGAACTTATAACCGTTCTAGTACTTATTAGAAGTTATATTAATTATAAAGGTTTTTACACAACAAAAGAACCAGCACATTCGGTTCAGCTTTACCTGGAAGCTGCTAATCTAAAGACATGAAATGCTGCTGTACATAGAGGAAGCTGACCTCAGATCTGATCAGTTAAACTTTATTTCTGAAAAATACATAACATGTACCTTGTAAACCATTGTATGTATATGATGGTAAAATAAAATTTTAACAAGTTATAAACATCAAAATCAATGACAGCTTTTGCTTTTTACCATACTGCATGTATTTATGTGTTCCATTAGGATTTTTAAAATATAATCTTGTTCTACCTCACAAGATCCATCAATATGCTAGTACACAGCAGGTTGGCCCTATTGTTCGGAGTGATACAAGTCAGTTCTTAAAACATATAACATGGAGCTGGTGCCTTTTGAAAAAAGCCTAAAAATGTGTTTATTATTTTATGATTTAATCTTTCATGTTCTTTGTAATCAGATTTGCTGGAGAAGAAACAAGACAAAGGAGGTATGGCAAATAGTTTGCATCCTTCTGTAAGAAGTGACTTGCTTTGCATCCAAATAAAAGGCATGTTTTTTTCATTACAATAAGAAAATTATCTAACCTCGGGTCAACAAATTTGAGGAAATAACTGATGGTGGAAAATAATTTTACTTCTAGTCCAGCTCAGTTTTCCAATAGGACTGCAGATCCTTTTCTTCTAACAGTGAGAATGATCAAAGAGTTATTTGTATATTAATCATATGGTGAAAACAGTAGTTTGTTTAAGCTAAAAAGAAAGTCATGATGCAACATTTATTTTATTATACTTACTTTTTTGTATTAAAATTGCTATGCCTTATAAGAAAAATAAATAAATATAATTTTCCCTGTAGTATAGAACTAGGTAATAAATATCAATATATTTTTCCCATTTGTCATATTAAAGTTTAAATTTCACTATTGTAACAACCCAGAAACTATTAGTTTCTCATCAGATGGGAGTCTAAATCAATTGCCCTTGCGCTCAAGTTGCTTTCTTCCTCCTTATTTTTTTCCCCTAATTTCCCTCTAGCCATGTTTTTCTCTTACTGATTTTAGGCCAGTATATTGAATCCCCGCTTGGACTTCATCATGAAACTAGCTTGTAATCTTCTGGCAGGAAGATGAACATTTACACTGCTGTGCAATTTTTAAGCCTCAAGAAATGAATCTTCACCTACAAATTCTCTCTCATGTACTACAGAAAGGGACCATGATGAAAATAATATGTACATTACAGTACAGATTTGAGCGTACAGAAGGTGCGGTATGAAATTCTGACAAATAAAAAGAGGCTTGCACAGCAGCATACTAACTAGGCCATTAGGGGATTAATTATGGGGTTAACGGTGGGTGTCAAATCTCAACTGGTGAGAGGCCCAGTCTTTCTAAGACGGATCCATTCAAACATCCTCTCATTCTTATACACACATGCAGGCAGGTTGAGTCTGATTTAAAAGTGCTGGAAGGATTTTCCCTGTCAGGGCCCAGAGGCTGAAAGTGATGGTTTCCTGTTTGTGAGCCTTTCTTTAACGAAATGCTTAAAATGGGCAAATGAGAGTGGTGCTTATCCAGCAAAATTGCTGCTAGATGGAGCAGAAAGTGCACAAATTTTCTATGACACTACCGTAATGAGGTTTTATATTGACCCAACAGCAGCGAGTGGAATTGCTCATTGCTCCTCTCCCTCCTGTTTTAAACTGCAATGTTCACTTTGCTGTGCCATTTATTTCACTCACTACTCTGCCTGATGTACACCGTGAACAGACAGGTGGCAAAGCAGTGCACATCTTTCAACCATCATTGGATATTCAGAGGCTCTATTATTTATTTTGAGTAGGACTGTGAAGATCAATAATATAAATATGGTAAAATAAGAGAGATCACCCACTGGAACATCTGTCAACATCCAACATGAATGCAATGAAATATACAAATGTGACATTCTTCAAACCCACAAGTCAGCAACTAATTAAAACAAACTGACATTTGAAATTAATTTGAAAAAAAATAACACCTATCTTTTTTTACATCACACTGGACAGGTAGAATCCTGAACCCAAGCAAGACAAATTAACAAATTGAAGCAACCTGTTTTGTAAAATGGGGACACTGCCAGTAACCACCTGATACTAATTCTATATTAATTTGACAGAAAACACAAAAAACCTAAAGATTAACAATTTTGTTGGCTTGCACTGCAGAATTTGGCGACAAAGGAAGTCCATAGAAGTGTAATTTGTGGGGTTTTTTAAGTTCCTACTTCAAAGTAAGTATTTTTGTCATAAGTGTGTGGTTATTGGTCTATATGCAACTGCAAAATTATGTATAGGACTACGAAACATGCAAAATATTACACAAATTGACTAACACCAGAGTCCAAACTTTGTTGCCAAAACCATCTCTGGTGTCTTATGTAAGATTTGGGCTGGTGTACTTTGCATCATGTATTCATCAATCATTGGATTTAGTGTTTTTTTTTGTGACCGACTATTGGGGGTTAAAGTCATTCACATAGTGAAACTCGATAATAATAGCATCTAAGCCATATTGTGACCTAATGAGTTCTGAAAACAAACAGTGAAAGTAAATTGCATCTGGCATTCATGCACAATTAACATTAATACAAAAAATAAAACACCTTTGCTGAGTGTAGGTCAAAATGCATTCTAAAAGGAGTAAGGTAGGCTAATTTCACTGTTTTAAATCTTTCAGCTGTGGTAATTTCACTTCAATTTAAATTAAATTAATGATCATTTTAAACTGGAATGAAATAATCGTGTGCTTCAGAACACTTGTACAGCAGCTGTGCATTAACTACAATGGTGCAGGGAGAATCTAGTGTTTGTTGACTAGCACTGAAGAGCACCTCCCCTTCCCGATAATTTAACATGCAGTTCAAGCAGTTATGCCTCAGTTCATAGCACTTTTTGACATTTTCTTTACTTTGTTTTTGTTCTGTCTGTGTCAAACTTAAAATGGCTACATAAATAGAACTAGTTCTCTTAGTCAGGTTAAAAAAACATGCAGTGGAGTTAAGGAAATATTTTTGGAGCGTTTTTTTTTTTTTGGGGGGGGGGGGGTCATCATTATTTTTAAAGAACATATCAATTGAATGTCAAGAAGAATAAACCCACGGGTACATGGAGAGAACATGAAAACTCCACACAGATTTGGATTCAAACCTGGATCCCCAGCACTGAGAAGCAAGTGTGGTACTAAGACACCGTGCTGCCCTGAATAAATATATATATTATACATTTAGCAGTCACTTTTATCCAAGATGAACACAGGGTTGGCCACAGCATTCCTGGAGAAATAAGGGTTAAGAGCCTTGCTCAAGGACCTATAATGGCAATTTTAGTCAACCTGGAATTTGAACCTAAAACCTTCAGATTGATAGCCCCACACTCTAACCACTGAGCTACCATGGACATACCAGATTAAAGTTCAGTTTGGTGAAGCAGCAAGGTTTTAGCAATTTTGCGCATTTTCTTTTTATTTAGCATGAATCTGTGTCCAGCATCCTCATTACACAATCAAACTAAGTTTACTACAGCATATGAAGTACTCTCCCCCACCCCCCATCTCTACATTTATTTTATTTCATCTCTATTTATTTATTTTATTTCTTTTTGCTCACAGGGAACCCTATTGCTGCATATTGTATTTTAACTCTGCCATGCTCATCTTATTGATTGACAAGCTACAGGATGTGGAACCAAGACAACTTAAGAGGAAACATTACAGTATTATACACATATATGACATAATACTGTTTTCTGGAAATAACAACTATTTAAAGTAGCAGTCAACTTGTGTAAACTTGTGATACACAGGAATTTTAATCCAATGCTTTAGAAATAAAAAAAATTCATCAATTCGTGTTTTAAAATGACTGTTTTTATATACACAGTTAATATCATAAATATCTTGCTAAAGCTGTAGATTGTTATAGAATCTGTGAAGGGTGTACATCTCATTTTGAATACTGCAGACCCATTTTAATTTGAAAACACAAGGTCTCCGTTTTTGTATGGGGAAAGGATAAAAGGAACAGACTTATACCCACTTATACATTCTGGCTGTGTCTTATCAATTAAAGTGTGATTTATCTTCCTTGATGTATGTAGCCTTTTTTAAGTCGTTCCTCATTTACTGTATTCTTCATTAACTAAGCAACCAATTGCAGAATAGACATCTGCTTTATTATTTGCGAAACAGATAAACTAATGTTATTTGCTAAACAGATAAACTAATGGTATTGTTAAACTGATTTTTAAACCATGGTGGCTTAGTTATTAGCACGTTCGCGTCTCAGCGCTTGAGATCCAGGTTATAATCCCAATCTGGGTTTCCTCGAACAGTCCAAAAACATTTATTTAAGGTCAATTGAATGCTCTACATTGCACAATATAGTCTGTGTGATTAAGTGTGTGCCCAGCGATGGATCGACACCTTGTCCCTGCACGCGAAACGTTCTCCCCTGGATGGGCATGGGGAACCCGCCACAAACCTAGTTGAGGATTAAGCAGAAGATAATAAATGAATGATTGCTAAACCAAACCATGTATATACAGTGTGCATCTGTGGTCATGTGATGTGTTCCTTCATGTGTTTCAGATTGAAAGCGAAAAGGTTTGTATGTACAAAAAAATGGTGTTTTAATATTAAAACCATATTTCATTTTGATGCAGCCTCAGAGACAATGCAAGCTAAGTCACCCGTTAACAGTATTATGTTAATCTGTTAGTTTTTTAATGATGTCTAATGGTCAGGACCACTAACAGAGCACTATTGCAGTCAAACTGATCTGATGGTGGTGTGTTAGTGTCTGTAATGGCTAAGATAAAGTAGTGCTGCTGAAGCTTTAAAGGACTGTGCTTACTCACTGTGCACTCTTTTAAACACATCAAACTGAGTGTTTTACCTCGTACACTTTTAAAAAAAACTAACTAATTTGTTGTTGCACAGTTTGTTGGTCATTCTATGATCCATCAAAACTCACAGGCCAATGACTGCAGGATGCTTGTGTCTGGACAGTTTTAGTTGGTTAATTACTCTCAGTACAGTAGTTTCATTGTTGTGTTAAATAATTATAACAACACTGCTGTGTCAGATTTACTTTTGCACTATAACATGCAATAACAATTACGCAATTACGCACTGTAATAAAAAAAATTATAAATTGTAAATGTGTGTTTATTAAAAGCAAGAAATTGTGTTAATGCACACGTAATCTAGTCTGTTTTTTAAAAGTGAATGCTTAATGCTGACTAACAGGATTCTGGTCTTTCCCCTAATTAAATAATGCCAACAGTAGCAAAAGACTTTCATGTATTGATAAAAATGTGAAGCTGTTAGAAGTGTGCATTATTGTCAATAATGGCACAGCTGGACAAACGGCTCAGCCAATCAGCTTTAAGGACCAGAACTACCCATTTTAAAATGGACAACAAGATGTGATTAAACATTCTGCTTTATTTTGAAATCAATCCATCGTCTAACTGTCTTTATAGAACATGCTTGTGGAAGCGTATCTTGGAAAAAATATAAAAAGATATTAAGTATTTCAGAAAAAAGCTGTTGATATTTGTCAGGCTGGAAAAATATATTTATAAAAAAACACATTTTAAAAGAGCCTGAAATCCACCAATCCACAGACACATATCATTATTACCCTCCCCATAAGGAAAAGGACAATTAAAAGCTGTCCCAACCTAGGTAATGTTAAGGCACATGAGTAAACTTTAGTAGTAAACTCTGAATAACAACGGTGTACCTGGCAGGGTTGCAGTTTGATTTAAATTAAATTCTATTTAATTTAATTAAAAAGCAGGTTATTGGACCAATGTTTTGTAGACAGATGAGACCAGTGCAGATCATTTTCATTGAAATAAAAAGCAAAATGTTTAAAAACAAAGTGAAAAAAATGTCAAATCAAATGTAGCCTAGAAACGAAAAACATGGTGGTGGTAGTCTGTTTTAATGCATCTGGGCCGGCCATCAGTGATGAAATGATGAAACACTTATTCATTCATTAGCTTCCACATGAATCCATGTGGGAGGAAAACTGAGAACCCTGAGGCAACCTGCCTTCCACCAAATTAGGATTCGAACCTGGAATCCCCAGTGCTGAAAGGCTAACGTGCTAACCATTAGGTCACCATGCCGCCCATAATGAAACAATAGATTCCTAATTATACCAGAAAATTCTAAAGGATATCTGATAAACAATTGCATAACAATTTGCAAAAACATTTAATTACATTTATTGTTGCACACAAGCTTTAAACCAGGCATTTAAAGCAAAGGTTTACATACCTTCTCACAGATGTGTAATATTGAATCAGGTCTAATATTTTTGTCTTATGTGTAGGGTTGAATTTTTTTGTATTTTGTATTTACACTTTGGACTTGTTTGGAAATAAGATTAACATTTAGGTTAAATGTATGCAGAAATATTTAAATAAGAAGGTTAATGAAATAGTTAACAAATAACATGGAGGGGGGAGGTTCCCCATGCCTATCCAGAGAACGTTTCGGGCACTGGGCAGATACACCCAGGACAGGGCACGAATCTATTGCTGGGCACACTCACCCATACATAAACACACAGTATATGGGGCAATTCAGAGCATTCGATTTACCTTGAATATATGTTTTTGGACTGTGGGAGGAAACCGGAGAATCCGGAGGAAACCCACGCGGACACAGTGAGAAAAAAAAAAACTCCACTCAAATTGGGATTTCCCAGCGCTGAGAGGTGAACGTGCTAACCACTAAACCACCGTGCCGCCCATGGTGAAACAATTAATTCCTAAATTTGTCATTAAAAGTCCTAAAATTGTAAAGGATGTCTGATCTGCATAACAATTACCAATAACAATTACTTGTACATTACGTGTTGTACATGAGGTTAAAACCAGGTACTCAAAGCAAAGGTTTAAATACCTTTGTCACTCATAGATGTGTAATATTTTTACTTTTTACATTCATTCCCTTGATTATAATAATGTTTATTGTATTGATAATAAAGTATAAATTGGGGATAAATAAAATATTCTATCTATCTATCTAATATTGAATCAGGTCTATTTTTGTATATATTTGTAGAGTTTACTTTTTTGCTTTCTGGGCTTGTTTAGAAATCAGATTTTAGGTCTTTAGAACTTTTAGGTCAAATTTATGCAGAAATATAGAAATAATGATGTTATTAAATGGATAAAAAAGCATTACCTGGAGGCCACTAACCAGGCTGTGTTTTCGATGAGAGGCCAGATTAAAGAATTGCAAAAAAAAGTTTGCAGTGAACACTCTGATGATGGACTGGAGATGGGCATCGGTCAGTCTGGATCTGTGCTTGGATTTATAAAATTTTACAGTTAAGTTTTTCACACACATATGTACTTTTTTTCCCAAGTCAACTTTTATTTTATTTTTTGAGAGTTTCGAAAGTGACATTTCTGCTAACAAAATGTTTTTGCTGGTGAGCGCATGCGTATCGTAGTGTCACATCCACCTTACCTTCTGTACCTGCTATTCCCCTTCTCGCCACTGGTGACGCTCTAAGTTCTTCTCCAGAGTTCTGATTACTACTTCCTATCTCACTCTTAAGCTGTTTGGTTGGGTTGGCTGTTTGCGTCTGATCTTCCGTAATGCGCTGTTTGCGCTCTCCTCTCTTCTGTTCTATGGATTACCTCTCTTGAGAGTTCGGTTTCCCAAGTGTCAGCGATCATCTTCATCACAGCGTTACACCATCAGTACGTTTACTGGGGATGAGTGCAGTTTTCAATAAACCAGTGACTGTTATACTGTTCATCGACTTTGGCTTCGTTTTTGAGTACAACCCGTTACACGTAGAGAGGTGCAGCTTACAAGTGGGTTGGGCTTACGCAGCATTGCCTGGCGCTAATTTCCAGGCAACGCAGCGTGAGCACAAAAATAAAGACGACACACAAACACCACATTACAAACTAAAATAAAATATAAAAATTAACATAATAATGCATAAATAATAAAATTTTGGGCCAGATTATTATTATTATTATTATTATTATTATTATTATTATTATTATTATTATTTTATTATAACATATATTTTATTTATTTATTTATTTTTAATAATGCTTATTTTGTTAACCCGTGAGGGGCCGTATAAGACTGCAAAGTGACGCGGGCCGGCACTTTGAGACCCCTGACCTAAAGAGTATTTAACATCTATTTTTTGATCTTCTGAACGTGTTCTTTAAAAATATCTGATATTTAGTACATTACAGCTTAAAGTTTATTACTATTTCTAGCCAATGCACTTTGTTCCAATGTACATCTAAATCCACCAACATAACAAAACAGGATTAGATGGGTATGGTAGCTCAAAGATTAGGGTGTTGGGCTATTAATCTGAAGGTTGTGGTTGTGAAGTTACCAATGTGGGTCCTTGAGCAAGAGTCTTAACTCAACTCTGTACTCTGACCCCAACCATTAAGTTCATCTGCTAAATGACCAAAAATATAAGATTTAAGACAACAGGGTTTTACACACATTATTTGTTATTATTCCGGCTGAATAACTATTTCACCTGTCATATTTGTTTTCATCACTGGCATAAAATATAATGCACTCAGAAAACTACTGATGCCTGAAAACATACAGTCTGCTGTTTTTTTCTGCAATAATATTTGCACTGCGCTAATTCAGGTGTTCTTACTCTCCCAGACACTAGAAGCGCAAGCAAAATCAATAGCGCCAAGGGAGTAACTAGCTTAGTGCTGGTCAAGTAGATTATTTCATTTCATTTTCACATTGATTCCATTTCATTTCCATCTTCATCTTTGATGCCTCAGCAGCGAAGTGCCAATGGAGATGAGGCCAGACCACTTCATCACTCCACTGTGTATCTGAAACCTGACTACATGTTTCACACTCACAGTTCATTCATTTACAGCATGGAATCATAAATCAGTTGCAGTCCTGATTAGGCAAAGCATATAATGACCATGAGATTCCTTGGCCCGATGGAGCCTGACACTTAAGTGGGAGATCTAACTAGTAAACCACTACAGCTTGACATCAGACCCCCTCCCCTAGATACACACACGCACGTGCATGCATACTTCAATGCAACCCTAAAAAGGGCCAGTGATGTAGCAGGACTTAAAACCTTGTGCTTTCCAAACAACAAAGCGTTCTATTTTCTGCTTCTGCTGAATGGCAACATGACCTGAAAAGTCCGTTTCTACATGCCCCTTGTGCTACTGAAGATCCCAAACCATCCATCAATCTATAGGTCAACATGACATCAGTGTGCTATTTAGCAGGCTAAAAAAGAACTACAGCAAGAAAAAGCATGGGAATGTTGTATATAATATTACACAGAAGATTGATATAACTATGTTTTGTTCATAAGACAGTGACAATGTCATTTTATTTTATAGCTTTCAATACAGATACTGAAGGGAGAGATACTTATATAATATATATAAACTTTATGAGTATAGAAATTTTATAACCCCAATACACACACACATACACTAAGTGTATTAATGCATATTATAAGGTGATGGGTTAATATAGTGTGTAAAAACCTCTATATTAACAAAACTGGTGAACATTCCAACCCAATACCTATAAACAAAAACAAATGCTGTGCAAGTGTGCGAACTGAGAAGACAGACTCTCCAAGCAGTCTGTCCAAAATGTGTGACTATTATGCAGTTATATGTATATGTGCTGTGTGCAAAAAAGTGTTTTTTTGTTCCTAAACTGTGCTCCTGGGGCTGTTTTTTTATTAATTTATCTCATCATCTTCCAATTAATCTTCTTCTAGGGCCGTGGGGGGAGGGGAGGGACCCAGAGGAAACCCACTCGGACACGATGAGAACATGGAAACGTTCCATTATAAAGTCTTGTGGACCCTATTTCTTCATCATGTTTTTTCGATTCTGAGGGGAAACCAGGGAACCTGGAAGAACCCACACAACCACAGGGGGAACATGGAAACTCCACCCAGTTTGGGATTCGAACCTGGATCCTCATCGCTGAGAAGTAAACAGGCTACATGTCCTTTTATTTATTTATTCATTTATTTATTTATATTTTATTTTGTGACCCGTCTTTACCTTTCCCAATGTATTCCATCTGATCTTTTTATCAAACTCAAAGAACACTTTGTATTACTACATTACCATTTACTGCAATTGATAGAATGGGTTCTCCCCCAAATAATATCTGGTCATAGAAAGTGTGCAGGTCTCTGCCATTAACATATTACAAGGGAAAATCAGTAGTTATTTAATACACTTGTAAAAAGAAATGTAAAAAAAAACATTGTGACTAATTACCTCATATCAGACAAAACCCCAAAACAGATCCCTATAAGCATAAAATACTGGTCTAAAAATAAATGAACAAAGGGGTTACCAAACATCCAAATTCAGACAGAAATGTAATGTACATAACAACTACATGTTCAAAAAGCATTTTATACAAATAACTTTCTTTTATCTAGCTACAAACATAAGTGCCTGGAGTTTGCTAGATAGCAGTAGCAATTATTGGCACAAAGGAGACATCGGAGAACAACTGTGCATTCTGCCAGGAAATTTTTTATTTGTTTATGCTTGAAAATAAATAATAATAATAAATTAATAAACAAATACATGAAAAATTACAATAAAATGTTTTTACAAAATAACCTAGCTCATTCAAATGAGGCCATGTGAACATTGAAAAAATACATGTAGTCATGAACCCTGTAATATACTGTGAGATTTTAAATAACATTTTGTCTGCCACTGCCAAAAAGCAATAACTGGGTCAGGATTGGATTTGCTACCAAAATAATACTTTCAAAAAACATCCAGATGAAAACAAAAATGAATAAAGCTCCTCATTTGAGTATTTCAGAATTTTAACTTGGGCGGCATGGTGGTCTAGTGGTTCAATTGGTCGACCATTCGTCGACCATTGGCACTATAGTTTAAAAAAGTGTGTTTTATATTACTGCATGAATACCTTCTGACCTAAAGCATATTAAGAATTTTAATGTGCTGACAAAACAAATCCATTTATTTTTTGAGAAGAAATTATTTAATATTACATAAAGCGGGCAACCCCATGACTTAGTGGTTAGCCTCTAAGCGCTGAGGATCCAGATTCAAATCCCAAACTGGGTGGAGTTTCCATGTTCTCCCTGTGTTCGTGTGGGTTCCTCCAGGTTCTTTGGTTTCCTCTCAGAGTCCACAAGACTTTATAATGGGAAGTGTTTTTAGATTTGCTCCCTGTGTTTTCTAATCAAATTCACAATTTAATGATGGAAAAAATTGAGGCCCTGTAAAGTTGCTTTATGACATTGTTTTTTTTGGAAAACAGTGTACCAGAAAAGGGAATATTGAGGAAGTTGCTTTCAGTATGGGATTTAGAAAGATGTAGGTGCCAGAGAGATAGTAGTGAAGGAGCCATGGTCAAATGCTGATTAATAAATAAGAAGTAGAGCTAGGAAGGTAAGGCTTGTGTCTTAGGACACACAAACTAAATTGTTATTTACCAACACATTAAAAGCATCTTTTTATGCTTCCCACTAATGGGAAGTGTTTTTAATAGGGCAATATACACAGGGAGTTTCTGTCAAGAAACCATAGCAACCATTTCTTCCATAATGTCCTTTTAATAGTGACAAAATATAACAATAAGATTTATGACTAATGTCAACAAATCATCATGAGTAAAGAATAGCATCCAAGATCGTCCAACAGTATTACAGAAGAAGCATTTGGCAGAGAGGATAATTAGGAAGCCATTAACTATTAAAGATATTAAAACTATTAAAACAAACAGTTTCTAAAAAAAAAACTAATTTGGTTTGCACATCCGCTGTGAAATTTCATTTGCTAACCTGCTTAACATTATTAGGGTCATAGGGGATGTTGGATTCATCCAACCAGTACACAATGGGCAGTACAAGTTGCCAAGCACAAAGCAAATGGCTTTTTACATGTATTTGGATTGTAGGAGAATTGAGTGTGGTTATGGTGTTGGGTTATCAACCTAAAGAATGTGGGTTCAAATACCAGGTCCGCTGAAGTTATTGTAGATTCTTGAACAAGGCCCCTAACCGTAATTGCTCCAAGGATGCTGTGCTCATTACCAACCATTAAATTTTGATACTTGTAATTCGCTTTGGATAAAAGCGTCTGTTTAATGACCAAACGTAAATAAAAAACAAATGTAGGAGGAAAACAGAGCTACTGGAGAAAAACAACACAAACACAAAGAGAACATACAAGCCTCATGCAAACAGGATTCACGGATGCCTGCCAGGGATTCAAACCCAGAAGGCACAACTCACTACACCTCTCCATCCATTTAATACATAGCTCAGCATGCATATGCTTTGCAACAATTACAACATACTCCAAAGACTATACATTAATTAAACATAAAATATCTGACTAACAGTTTCATATAGTGCTAGTTCAAATGAAATACTGCTATAAGCTCATTAAATAAGCTCATTTTCAATAAAGCTTTCCAAAAGAGCTGTTTAAACAAATCTTGAGTCTGGTGAGTCTTCACCAATGAAAAATGTGCATTATTTCATTTTGGCAGAAAACATCATCATGTCCTGAATAAGTTCCATCCGGTTCAGCCATTTTAACCCTGAGGCAGAATGGCAAAGTAAAATGC
This sequence comes from Corydoras maculifer, assembly GCA_019802435.1. Lineage (NCBI taxonomy): Eukaryota > Metazoa > Chordata > Actinopteri > Siluriformes > Callichthyidae > Corydoras > Corydoras maculifer. The sequence goes on along the minus strand of JAFMOD010000544.1, from coordinate 1,434,746 downwards.
CCTTCTTGCACCACAGACCTCTGAACCGTAATTCCATCCTGCAGTGTTCATTTGTATTCCGAGCCTCTGAAGGCATTCGTGTAATCTGTACTTTCGTCACCCCGTTCTCTCTTTGCCAAACACGTTCTTCTTCATATTGTGTCAGTGCTCTTCTCAATTCATGGAACGTTTCCCCTCTGAGACCAAAAACAAAGCTGACGACCTTTGCACGACTGTGTCAGTTGCAGAGCCAAAAGAAATGAGATTTTAAAAGGCATGCCTCATCACTCAGATCAGAAGCAAAAAGCAGACTGGATCTTGATGTGTACAGCCTTTTTGATATACCAGTTTGCAATTCAAATGTTTACTATTTAAAAGATTGTTAGCAGCAGCGAATTAGAATCATAATGCAACAAGAAAAAAGCCGACCACAGTAATGCTGGTAAAATGTGCTTTACATTGAGATAAAAACATAATTTCTCATATTTGTTTTTTCAGTCACCCAACTGTGAGCAGTGTCTTAGTTTGGTATTCTCCTCATAAAGAGCTCAGTTTGGATTGAGGGCACTACATTAATCAAAAGGCCAACTTGTTTCTAGATTATCTCACTAAAGGGCAGAGGGCGGCAGATGACACTATAGCAATCCTCCCACTCAGAAACAGTAATTAGTATGAATTTATCCATGGGAGATTCAGAAAATATGGTGTGTTATAAAAATTCAACTTGTTTTAAAATCCCTTTACACATTTGGCAAAATTAACCCATGTCACATTTCACCTGTATGTAATAATTAAAAATGGGTTGGAATAAATAATCAGAAAATCAACAAGAACAGGATATGAAGCAATTTGTGTTTTAGTTCAATACCTCCAGCCAACATAAGAATCACTCATAGGTCACGAAAGGAAATTTATTAATAATTAGGCTATGGTCAGATGGCATGGTGGCTTAATGGTTAGCATGCTCATGTCTTAGCGCTGGGGATTCCAACTGCAAATATCAATCTGGGTGGAATTGCCATGTTCTCCCTGTGTCCACGTGGGTTTCATCCCACAGTCCAAAAACATGGATTCAAGGTAAATTAAATGCTGTAATTTGTCCCATATAGAGTGTTTTTGTGTGTGGGTCTGTGTGAGTGATTGTGCCCAGCGATAGATTGATGCCCTGTCTGGAGTGTATCTGCGCAGCGCCTGAAACACCCCCCCCCCCCCGCCCCAACCCTAGTAGAAGATTAAGTGGAAACTAATAAATGAATGGGCTATGATTGCTTGTAAGGGCTATTTGTATAACTCAGTCATAAACCTACAAAATGCTTCTATATGGAAGATGAACCTCAGTAGGGCTATTGCATGTTTAATATTTAATGATTACACTGCCATTTCAATCAGATGTTAGATTAATATATAACTTTGTCTGACAATTTTATAGCTTTTCTTCTCGATTTAGCATGTTCATTCATAGAACAAGTTGATGAATGGCATGTCTGTATTTTTCTAATGAACATACACATTGGCAAATAACTAGGCATAAAGATGACTCATGAAGTCAATGGATCACTCATGACATCCACCTTCATAAAAAACTGTTAAACGTCATTTGAATCTGCCTTTTTACATCAGAAGCCACCCATCACCCATCAGAAGTCACCCATTAGCACTATAGTTTGATAGATTGTGTTTTATATTACACCTTCTGACCTAAAGCATATTCAGAATTTTACTCAACTGCTGCTGAAAGTAGATCAAGAGAAGAAATTTCCATTTATTTATTGTGAAGAAATTACTTAATAATATGGCTTAGTGGTTTACACGTTCGTCTCTCAGCGCTGGGGATCCAGGATCAAATCCCAATCTGGTTGGAGTTTCTATGATCTCCCTGTGTCTATGTAGGTTTCCTCTGGGTTCTTTAGTTTTCCTCCCAGTCCAAAAACATGGATTCAAAGTAAAATTGAATGCTCTAAATTTCCTCATGATGTGTGTGTTTGTGTGAGTGTGTGAGAGAGAGAGTGAGCCTAGTCCTGAATTGACGCCCAGGACAGGGTGCATCTGCCCTGTCCCCCAAACGTTCTCTCCTGGATGGGCATGGTGAACCTCCTCATGACCCTAGTAGAATATTATGTGGAAGTTAATGAATTAATTAATTACATACAGCCCCGGGCGGCACGGTGGCTTATTAATTAGCACATTCGCCTCTCAGTGCTAGGAATTCCTAGTTCGAATCCTAATCTGGGTGGAGTTTCCTCCAGGTTCTCCGGTTTCCTCCAACAGTCCAAAAACATGGATCAAGTCAATTGGATTCTCCAAACTGCCCCATATAGAGTGTGTTTGTGTGTGCCCAGCGATTAATTGGCACCCTGTCCTGGGTGTATCTGTCCTGCGCCTGAGACGTTCTCCCTGGATGGGCATGGGGAATCCCCCCACGACCCTAATAGAGGATAAAGCGGAAGATAATGGATGGACATACAGCCCCAATTTTACAGTGCTTTGCCATAGGTTGTTAACAACTGTACAAAACCACCTATACACTTCTACATAATGGTGTTTTTTTTTCCTTTTTCTGACCAGCAATGGTGGGAATGATTTTTGATTTCATGATTTTTTTTTTAATTCTGCTCACACATTCACAGAAGACAAGAATGACCTAAAGTCACTTTTTTACTTTACAGAATACTCAGAACATGGTTTGAACAAGTACCAGTTCAGATTAAAAGCCAATGCTGGAGGATTTTATAACTTTAGTCACACTAGCCTTGTTAGGGCTCAGATGCACCTATGTAACCTATTTGTTACATCTGCAGGTGCATCCGAAGCCAATAATCAATTCCAGCATCTGACTGTGAAGTGAGTGCAGTCCGTTCTTGCTTTCTTGCTCCCTTTTGGTGTGTATGAAATCCTGCTTTCAAAGACGCTGCTCTGAGAAGTGTCTATAGAGGACAAGGGCTCCCTTCAGCGTTTGTATGGTTGGCGCTTATTTTCTGTAGGGTGCCCACACTCTTTGAGTGTCATTGCATTTGCTTAGTAGGAAGAGCAGTGTGGCCCCTGCTGTATGTTTCTGTTTGTGGGGGTCACATTTACATCTGATGTACCGTCTAGTGGTATATACAGTATTTAAAATGTCACATGCCCTGAAATAATTTATATTGCTTTTATTACATTTATTTGATGATGCTAAAATAAACCTTTTAAACCTTTATTTGTCTCTTGTGGTTCTGTCTTACATGTTTTTGGTCCAGCATGCTGTGCCCTGTAACATTAACACAGAGAAAATGACCAAAAATTTATATTTTTAAATCAGTTATTGTTACAACCCACGTCAATAGAAATAAGCTTTCCCTGGCTATCGGCTTATAAAACCGGTTTACAGTTAAGCAACAAATATATTAAAAGAGCAATAAATCATGAAAGCAATAAATCACAAAAGAAATAAGCTAAAAGTATAACACCAATGTGAGCTTTAACTCCCAGGCTCCCCCCTATTAGATAACTAATGCTCCTGTTCAGTGCATCAACCAGAATCTCTCTGTGCTTTGTAGAGCTGCACAATGTAATCTGCCACTTTTCTATGACTTAAAGAGCCAATAAGAAATGGCTATATAAATAACACTAAAAACAACCTCTCCAAGAATCTCTCCAACTGACACTGTTCATAACTTTGGTTTCATGGAGTCTCCGATCAGATCACTAAAACTTCCCGTTCCTGCAGATTCCTTCTTTACAGAATCAGAAATATCAGACCTTTCTTGACTGAACATGCTACTCAGCTGTTAGTTCAAGCCCTTGTCCTATCCCGGCTCGATTATTGTAACGCACTGCTTGCCAGTCTCCAAGCTTGCACAATCAGACTTCTACAACTAGTTTAAAACTTTGCAGTCCAACTTTTGTTCAACCAGCCCACCTAAACTCATATCAACTACTGACTTGTGTTGTTTTGTAATTTGTCGCTTTAGATAAAAGCATCTGCTAAATGACTCTACGTAAAATGCTTTATGCTTAATGTTAGATGATTTAGTGATTAGTTCTGTAAGAACTGCAGAAGTTAAAGAAAAAAAAAACCTTTGCTTATTCTGTGCTTTGGAGTTGGGCAGAGAGAAAATGTTGGAGGGGATGCTTCAGCCAAACTCCCATTACCACTAGCACTGACTATATATCTGGAGGTGCCAAAAGTAGATGAACCTTTTCATTTAGTATCTAATGTGACCCTGTGCAGCAATAACTTTAATAAAACATTTAGAGTTAATGGTTTACTGTCTTGGGTTTAAAAACTATGCCATTGTCACTGTAAGGTTTGCGAGCATTCTCTTATTACCTTCATCCACATTTCTATTGGATTAAGGTCAGAGCTTTGACTTGGTAATTCAAGAACACTGTTGACACTAATGTGGAAGACAATGAGGACTTGAGACAGCATTTTCCAGTTACAAGAATGACTTTTATTTACATCATGTGTATGCTGATGTAGTTTTCCTGTGGTTTACAGTCGTCCTCTCCATGGCATTAGATGTTTTGTCTAAAAAAAAAAATCAAATGTTCAGCAGGTGCGTTAATTACCTCTAATCACCATTCATTGCAGTCAGCTCCTCCCACCCAGTGTCACAGCGCTTCCTCCAACCCTGTCTATATTTGAAATGGCATACTAAATGCTCCTCACATACCAAATTTGCCTAATAGTAGTGTACAATTAAAAATTCCCAGATACTTATCTAATACTGTCTGCAGGATGCCACAGGAAAGACATTTAGCGTGAATATAAAAGCATGACTCATGAAAGTGGCCACACTCATTGTGTATTTTATTAGATCCACTTAACATGATGATGAACTTTGCATTCCTGCAGTTACTGTTACAGTTACTGTATTTGTCCTTCCAGTAGAGTGTGATTTTATTTAGGTGGTAGAGGAATCTTAGCACTGCACTTACATGCTGGTGCTGATTTGAGTGGATCACAGCAGTGCAGCTACAATTTTTAAACACCTCGGTGACTCAGCTAAACTGAAAATAATTTACCAAAAAAAATCTTTTACCGCTGCAATCCTATAAGCATCCTGAGAACATTAATAAAGGCTCATAGGATAACTACGGCAGTCTACTTTGGCAGGCGCGCAGGGAAAACTACAAGTCCCAACCTCCGCCTACAGGTCCCTTTAGACCGCGTGTTAATCAGTCCCAATAAAAAATACTCGTTTCTACCTTTCTGCCTCTCATCACACAGATGTGATGCTGCCACTGTGCTGATAGGAAGGAGTTATTGGTAAGATCAGGGTGCATAAATGTGGTACATCAAAGGCAGAGGCAGTCAAATATTTTTCCCTAAGCACCATTTTACGCATGAGTAAAGGAGAAAGTAATAATGAGTAAAAGGTGCATACTGAAAAATAAGCTAGGAAAGAATATAAGAAAATATGTCTTATTAGGAATTTAAAGAAAGTAAAGGCAAGTAATAAGTATGATAAATTGGAAATTATAAGGAAATCAATATAAAGGAGTATATTATAAAGGAGTGTAGCACCCCTAAAACCACTTCCACCACATGCTCTAGTTGGCCCTCCAGTGTTTGCATCCACCAATGCTCTAGTTGACCCTCCAGTATTTGCATCCACCTTCTCACTCTGCTCATAACACAAATCACAAATTAGCTACGGTCTTTGGTTTTACATTTACAAGATGAAATAAGAATGGATTAGGGGTATGCTGTATTCTTTGCTAAACGCTCGGTATGGGCATAACAGTTTGGTATGTGCTTTCCCACACAGAAAACAATTGAGTGGAGACCCAAAAAAATAGGTGTAACTAAAATTAAGAGACAAGCTCGACACCCAAGTCGAGTTGTAAGCTGTACCACCACACTGTAAAGCCCTCTAAGTATATGCCATGCAAAGTGCCGCTCAGTTTAAAGGTGGAGCATGGAGCGTGAGTGAATACCATACATGAAAATTACATACACTGCATCATACTAGTAAATAAATATATATATATATATATATATATATATATATATATATATATATATATATATATATATATATATATATATATATATATATACATACACTATATATATATATACTATGCTAGTAAAGGCTGAACACACATTGTATTGTGAACTATGTAGGCAAAGAAGCTTGACCTTTGCATTCTAACGGTGACAAAATACTTTGATCAAGATCTTAAAGGGTGATGTCCACAAGACTTCAATAAGAGAAAGCCATTGGATGATGTGCTCATGCCTTTCCATTATTCTGCTGAAGTTCCAAATAGTTGAAATCTGATTTATAACTGATATCATGCTGTCTAATTTTAAAATCATATAGATTCACATGTAATCATTTTAAAAGACACTGCAATTGCGCAAAGTAAACCCTGCTCAATCTTCTTGTTACTGGCATCATTATCAGATTTCCTTTTAGCAAACAAAAGGAATGAATGACAAAACAAAAAAAATCAAAACACAAAAAGATAAACCAATGACCAAATGAGTTTAATAACATTGTGATGTATTAAACCAAACATGAAATTAAAATAATATGGTTACCAAACTTATACAGATCAGGGTCAGAAGTGAAGATAAACAAACAGAAAAACCATTATGGCAACTACATAGAGGTCTATGGAAAAAATAAAGCAATGAGATGAGGTCAATACAAAAGAGTTCACATGTCAAACTCTAGGGTCTAATCAAGCATTTCACCAGTGTCACAGCCGGTGTGTAAGGCTCAGTCAGGTTTAGATCGAAACTGACACATTTTCCAATACAGTTTAAAAATCTAAATGCCAACAAATGATTATGTGTTCTACGCATTTAAAAGCTATGTTCAAAATGGTCTTGAAGTCTTTCATCCCATCTTATTTCACATGTACTGGATACTGGTTCAATAAAAAAAGAGAAAATTATCTGTAGAGTGAAAGAAGAGGCACTTTCATTCCTAATGTGTACTGTGCTCTTACTTTATCCATCTAAGGGCTTCAGAATAAGCTCAGGTAAGATGACAAACACCTTGTCATGTCTCTCTCACTGGGCTCTGCTTTTAATAAATTTATGCCCCAGTAGGAAATAGTGAGTTTGTAAGTGAAGTGTTCACAAAACTAGACAGCATCTTTTTATCATCCCTCACCAGAGGCTAGGACCGTAATTTACAGGTCTGCACATTTGAAACCTCTCAAGAAGATTAGGTGAATTAAACAGCCTTCGAAGGCAATACTGGAACACATATCCAACCAGACACCCACCCACCCACACACAAACGCATGCACACATATTAACTTGCTTACGCACACACATACAATACAAACTACACATTTGGTCTTAGTATAGAACAGGACATAAACAGTGACCACCATGTGGAAAAAAGGAGTTCAACATGTTGATAGTTTTATAAACTTGAATCAGGAGTGTCAATTGCATCAGGGACAAAACTCAAAGCAGACTTTGAGTCTGACATGAACAGTATTAACATTTATTGATCACATTAACAGAAATTTTTTTCTGAACATGAAAACAGATAGGAATATATTTGAATTTAATTTTAAATTTATAACTTAAAATACTTTGCTCTCTATAAAAATATCTCTTGTCAAAATTATAAAAAAAAGTTACAACTATGAACACGCTGTTAAATAGGACGAAGTTAAATAGGAAACGGCATACATTCCCTTAAAAAAAAAAGTGAAAAAAGGGATGCGTCTGAAAATGTAATCTAAATTTAATTAAGCACATCTAGCAATATATGGGATACCATTCTAGGTTTTTCATGTGGACACTAAGCACTTACCTAGACCGTGCCACACTTCCCCTTTCTACTGATGAGTTTACACAGTACAAATCCCAGGATCCCACTCTGTCTGAAGTTGCTGGCACTTGTCACCGCCAGGCAATCAGGAACCCGGTTCAAGATCACAAACATCATAGTTCTAATCTATATCATCTCTTTGCTTTAATTTGTGTGCATATGTACCTGCTTGGGTCTTTCATTAATTTTGAAGTATTGCTATTCTTATGTTGCAATCAATGCTTTCGCTCTTGTATTGCTTGGCGTGCTTAAGCTTTATACTTATTAATGATTTTGTTTGCACCTTTTGTACTTCCATATGATTACTTTTCTCAAAATCTTTAATTGCCAATGATTTTGGTTAGCGGGTTAACAATTATTAAAGTCTGTATATACTTTTTATCCATACATGGCCTGAACAGTTTGATCCAGGTATACAGATTAAGATATACTACACAACATAATCAGGTGTTTGTTTTGCTCACTTAGTCATTTGGCTCATGTAATAAACAACAGACAGAGCAGCAAAGACAACTGGCCTGAATCGCCTAGCACATTCCTAAGATTTCATCCCAGCTGTAAACAGACAACTTTACTTATCTTGTTTCCAATACTAGTATATTTTCTGTTAACAAACCTGTAAAATCTGATGATTTTTAATTGCAGTATTCCATCTGTTTTTTTCCCTGCCAATTCCCTTCCCAGTTCCAACATGGTCATTATTTAATTTGAAATATCCTACTTAAACAACATAGCTTTATATTAATTCTTTGTGATTTGGTCTAAGAAGCCAAACAATACATATAAAACTTTTGTTTAATAGAGTCAAGTAAAATATAATCACCCGTACAAGGATAGATTACATTCAAGACCTTCTTTTAGTTTCTGACTATGATTCAGAATTTTACATGCTGTACATTGTTATCCTCGCACACAAAAACAATGCCTTAACAACTGAGCCTAATCATCAGAGCAAAGCACAGCTCTATGCTGCAGCGGACTCTGTGGCTATACCAAAACCCCTCTAGCCAGGGATGTCATGTTACAGTACATTAGGGATTCATCTATTTATTTACTTTCCTGTTGCCACCGGTTTGTAAAGAGGAGTGGTAAAAAAGCTGTGCTGAATCAGAACACAAGAGTCTGTACCCATCACTTGCCATTAGTTCTAGTGGCATTAAAGCAACTTGTAAATATGTACATTTACATTTGGTCATTTTGAAGAGACTTTTAGACAAACCGACTTACAAATAACCCAACTTGATGGTTTTGAGTCAGAGCACAGGGGTGGTTATGATACAGCATGCTGCCCCTGAAGCAATGAGGGTAAAGTGCCTTTCTCAAAGACCCACATTGGTAACTTCAGTGGACCTGGGATTTGAACCCACAACTCTTGCATTTCTAGGCCAACACAATACCACTGAGCTACCACCTAGGTTCCAACTATCTTTGACAGTGGGAATGGTGTTCTTTTGGTTAAAGTCTTCTGCCTTTTATGCCAAATGAAGGATCATTTTGGCCAAACAATTAAAATTTTGTTTTATTTGACCATAAAACAGAAAACAAGAAATCTTCTTATTTCAGATCAGCATTTGCAAACGCCAAGCAGGCTTTGTGTGCTTTTTCTGGAGAAGTGACATCCTTCTTGGTCCTGAACCCAGCAGTGTGCAGTGTACATTTGACCACTGCCTTCAGACGTTGCCAGCGGTGCCCAGATACCCAGAAAGGTGTTACATTTGGTCATTTAGGAGAAGCTTTTTAGCCACGTTGGTGGTGATCCTTAAATTCTTTTTACCTGACTATTACTATCCTCCTGGCCAGCAATGGTATCACTTTCGATCATGTGCTCTGAGGTTTTCCACATTGTGGAACGTCTTTTATTTTTTAATAATACTTTTAAAGTAGCCACTAAAACGACTAGATATGGCCTCATAGCTTTCGCCTTTGGAATGACCTGGAGAGAAATGTAAACAAAAAGCAACAAACAAGTGCCACACATAAAGAGAAACTGCACCAGATTTGGGAAGAACTTCAAAAGAATATATGCATTCTATTGTAGAAAGAATGCCATGGGGGTGTTTACATGTGTGAAACCTATTGTTCATATATTTAACTACAATAGCTCTGTAAAAACCTTAGAGACTTGAAAGAGAACATTGGTGATCAAATAGCATCATGAAAACCATGAAACCAGGGATTAAGCTCTAGAGAAGTGTAGAGTAGGGTTTTTGTATTAAAAATCTAAAAATCCAAGCTATAAACTATATTATATATTATGGAGCACTTGCCAATCTATCTTCTGAAAATAAACAAAGTATGTAACAACTACAAACCTACTAGGACTTGTTAAATCTACCTTAACTGACACCCAAAGCAAGAGGAGCACTAATTAAAAAAGTCAAGAGGTCCATGGACACTCTGTAAGAGCTGCATAGATCCACAGCTGACAGTGACAAGGGGAAAAAAAACATTTTTAAAGCAAGTCAAAAGAAATCTCATTCACATTTTGCCACAAATAATTTAGGGAACACAGCAAAAGCGTGGAAAAAGGTGGTCTGGTCAGATGAGACTACATCTGGCTAAATGCAATATGCTTTGTCTAATGGAGAACTAATACAGGACATCATCCTAATCACACTATTTTCATTGTGAAACATGGTGTTGGCAGAATCTTGCTGTAGGGATGTTTTTCTTTAGCTGGGAGAGTCAAAGGAAGAGTTGATAAGAAAATGAATGGAGCCAAATACAGGGCTATTCTGGAGGAACACTTCAAATGACTTAAGATTGGGGTGGAAGTTTACCTTTCAACAGGACATCCACCCTAAACATACAGTCAGAACTACAATGGAATGGTTTAGAGCATATTCATGTATCAGAATGGTCCATTAGTCCAAACCATAAATCACATTAGGAATCTTTGGCAGAATTTTATTTGTAAAACAAATTGGAAAATTATTTAAGTTGTTCATACACATATATGTAATGTACTATATGTCTAGAGTTTTTTATTTCATGGGCCATAAAGCTGTAATTATTAGTCCACAAAGATTTTTGCAGTAATTAGACACAGGTGTAGCCATGACAAGCTATAGCTGTGGTTACACCTGAAATTCATTATTTAAATTTAATCCTGTTGCTGAGTGCACATAAGCTTATTAATGGGTCAGCCATCTCTCAATCTTTAGTGCTACGGATTCGGCTAGGGATGAGCACCTTACTTGTTTTTTGTTTTTTTTTTGTCCATTTTGCTAAGCTTGACACTCTCTGACCTTTTATTCCCCCGATTGTGCTGGCCGCCCTGTGTAAAGGTTTTTTTTTTTCCACTTTGGGCTCTGCCTGCAGCTACGCACCATAAGTCACGTTATCCCCAGCTTCCCAGTGAAAATAAAGAAAAGGAGACATGCCATTAGCTACCCATTTTGCTGCCCATCTGTTGAGCCCAGTGGGCTTTAGCTGCATACGCTTCCCACTACTTTAGCGGCTGAGCGACAGCCCCCGAAGGTGGTGTTTTCTCTGAGCGACTAGGGTGGACAAGCGCTCCACCAGTGTCTTAGCACTTCTAGGACCTGTGTGTTGTACTGCTTTTATTAAGCTTGTTTAAACTTATAATTTGTGTTTTTTCTGTCTAGTGCAGTTTGGGTCGATAATTCCCACATTTGCCAGCATGTCATCATGTCATGGATAATGCTTTTCTTCAATAGAGCAGATCTTGATGCCCTTCGTGTGTTTTTATAGAGCACATTAAAACTCAGCACCACACTGCCTTTTCAAATGAAGAAATGACACTTTATTCTGCAGAACTACCAATCTTCCACAGGGTCGGAGAACCAGAACTCAGACTTGCAATTCTCCTTGAATGTCTCAAATCCTTCTCTTATATATTTTTTAATTTTCATACATTCTGAAATGATTGGTTGATGTGGAATGCGTCATTCATGGTTTGAGTAAAAGATATGGAACCAAAGATCCTTTGCATGTCCTATTTGTGCTTTATGGCTCCTTATAAAATGGGTAATTCTAGTCTTTAAATCTTTTTGGCTGAGCCATTTGTCCAGCCATGACATTACTGACAATAACACACACCTCTGACCGCTTCACATTCCTATCAATGCGGCAAGTTCTTCCTAAAAAATATTGAAACCAGTTGATATTTCTGTTAGAATACAGTACATGTAAAATTGAAGAATGTTTTAGGGAATTTTGATTTATTGACCGTGGAAGAATGTTGGAAAGAGATGGACAGAACCAAGGAAACCAAAAACCGACATGCTGAAATTAATGACGACATCAACATTTTTAATGAGCTACGAAATGAAGAAAACACTGGGAAACAGACCAAGTTGGCCAGTCGGTGTTTTCAAACCTATTGGAAAAATCTGACTTCAAAAGGATGACCAAGACAGAGCTGATCCAAATTCTTCATCAGTTTTATGCACAGCACATTTAAGGAAAAAATTGTTTTAGCAAAACAACAGCAAAGTGCATGTCCCAAGCTCTGCTGAAACTAGCAACAGAGGCAACTACATATGCGATGGACATGCCCCTTAAGAGATAATAACAATAAGTAACAATGATCCTACAAGATTATATGCGGTCAGCGATGCATGGGATCAGCAATTTACTTCAGATACAACTAAAGGTGGAGGTAATCAAGGTTCCATCTGTGGCTACAACAAAAAAAAAATCTCACCATGGATACATTACACATACATACATACATACATACATACATACATACATACATACATACATATACAGTCAACATTTCTTTATTTCAACTAGTTGGACATGTGATTTCTATATCATAACAAATACAAACCTAGGAGCTAGTGATCTAATTATTATGAAACCAAATATTATCATGACTCAAGTCCTATCAAGACTCAATGTCCTATGGGTTTAGAGCAGTTATTTATGGTCTGCTGAAACAATAAGCAGTTGCTAATACACAACAGTATTAAACCTTTTGGTACAGAAGTATTAATTTCTGCTTTTAAATATCATGTAGATCGTTTTGGAATACATGGAGAAAGTTGTCTTCGTTGCAAAAGCTTTTTGTAGTCATCTGATAAATGAAACTAGTATTATTGTGCTCAGTATTAGATCGGGCTGCTTTGAAAACATATTACGCAGTAAGTACAGAATCACTATTGTTGACAGATTTAATTGCCGGTCCCACTTGAGTGCTGAAAAGAACTGTTTTAATATACAAATTCTCTTTGGAAATATTTAAATCTGCACACAAAAAACAGGGACTCAATATTACTTTTTCCTGCTCCTGTATGTGTCAGAACATTGTACTGTTTTTATATATTAGTTACTTGACCTGCCATAATATTATAAAACATGGTTAATATAGCTTAATTATATTTAGTATTTGATTTTATGACCAAATAATGTGAGCCTCTTCTGAACCTGAAACAATGTAGGAGGATAACATGATTAGATAGACCTTTTTTCCCTAAACATAAACCAATCACAGGTGGCAAATAACACTTCAGGGAGCTATGCAAATTTACGATAAGATGCAAGTTATCAAAAGATATATATTTATTCGCAACTGATATGGCATTTGATTGTCTCAAATCTAAAACCTGCCTTTTCAAACTAGCTTTGTAACAATGATATAAGTTTGTGTTATTGAATTAGTGGGGCTCCTGACACACTGGTCCTGACATGCACATTCATCTATATTCTGTCAGTTCTCCCAGGTGCTGCTTTACCCTGCAGACAGAATGCAGTTTGTTAAAGCAAGAGAATACACCAACACAATTACCCATCTCACAGGAATTTGCTAAAGACCTGATCAATATGTTTTAAAAACATTTGTCACTTCCCTTTCCTAATTCATTAAAAAAAACTTTCTTTAGAGACAGTGACGTACAACACCCAACTATCCAAAACGTAATATGAGAAAAATAGTTGTTTTTTGTTTTTAAATAAATTACATGCCAATGTATATATCTGCTTAATTTAGTAATTTACATTGCTATCTGATACAAGCTGGGAATAAAGTACAAAAATACAGACCATACAAGAAATCACAGGGGTGTATTCTACAAAAAAACAGACAAGCTATTATGCAGTATGTAATTCTTGAATATATTTAATGGATCTATATGCCATAATAATAATAATAATAATAATAATAATAATAATAATAATAATAATACTTCTTGGTGCTAACAGAGTGAAAATTGAGGCAGCTGGGATGGGCCTCTGAGGAAGTGGGCACTGGGCAACATTATAAAAGCTGAAATAGGAGAACAAATTGAGCAGAATTAGAGTTTAGTGAAGGTCATAGCTTGAAAGACAAACCAAATCCTTAACAGTGCAATCCTCAAAAATACTGATGGCCTGCCCTTCACTTAGTGGCATGCAAATGACTTTTATTGTTCTTAAAAGCACCATTAAACTCATTAAATTATGCAAAGGACAGGTGTTAAATGTGACATTCTGTCTAAATGGTGAGAATTTTTGCCCAATTTGAATCCAAGATGCTGGATGGTAAATTCTAAATAAGACAAACAGCTACAATACAATCTGATAGTTTCTCACAGAATGAAGTTTGATGTTATTTAATTGCAACAGAACCAACCAAACTTGTACTAAAAAAACACTATTTCGTTTCACCCCACTTCAATAACCAGGGTTTTATTATATGAAATATGACAACATTTGGATTTAAATTCTGGCTAGGGAGGACAAGGTCTTTTCTGTGTATAGATGCATGTTCACTCTGTGACTTCATAAGTGCTCTTGTATATATTTACAGAATCCAAAATTTGCTCTGGGGTTAAAATGTACATTTGACTGCCTTGCAGTCTGATTTTGTATTAATTGAGAAGATTTCTCCAATTTCCGAAAAAAAATTAAAATTCAAATTCAAATTTAAATTAACTGAGCTTGAATGATAAAAAAAAAGATGAGTTGAAAATGTTTTAATATGATTTTTAAATTTACTCTAGAATACATGCATGCACTCAAACACACACTTCTGTGCCCTGTCCAAAAGTTCATGTTTCTCATTAGGTTCAAATGGCATGTCTGTGGTTTAAAAGAGTCAAAAGCAACTGAACACATCTAAGAGAATATGATGTTGGATGTCTGCTGCCTTGTGCGGTAAAAAAAAAGGGGATGGATAAAATGCAGGTACAAAACCACCTGATGGCACTCACTGATCAAGCACGAAGCATTTTTAGGCTAGCTTTGAGTGCTGGGTCATTACACATGTTTGGGGTACCCCGCAGTGTTTTTTAGCTGCCCAGTGCTGCATGCTGTTACAGATGGACCTAGTTCTGATTGAGGTGGTGCAGGGTGTCTGGCGCTACAGTAATGCACAAGGTGTCTGACCATGGCTGGCCACCCTGCAGGGAGAGAAGACTGCAGATGATATTGTTGAAACTTACTGATCTGTCAAGTGGAAGCGAACATAAAGCAAGTCACTGTACTTTCTGGTCACACTACTATCCAAAGAGGCTCGACTAGATGGGGGTCGGAACCAGTCCCACTCAGTTTAGTTCAGGTTGAAGTCTCTGCTATTTTCCTTTTTGGCAAAGTGCCATCATGAGGCAAAGGAGCTCTTTTAGTAGTGGACTATAATCCCAGTCCTGCTCCACTGACAGGCTCAGGGAGGCTTTTATCCCACAGGTCATAAGACTTTTTAACTTATCACAATAACAATGTGACTGCTCTACTCTGGACTATTCAATCAATACTTCCCTATATCAGCTAGATGGACTGTATCATATATGTCATATTATATACATATATCTATCTATCATTGTGTATATGTGATAAGAATGATAAACTGTACAAATATGGTTTTGGTTAGAGTGGCACATGCCTTGTTTGGGCTTTGTGCAGAGTAGTAGTAGTGGTGCACACTCTAAGGTTTATTTCAATAAATCTATTTTCTTTGTACTGCATGTGCAGCTGCCATGTATGTGTCTTATGACCCAAAGCCGAGCATTTAAAGGCATCAGCTTAAATATGCTTGGCGTTGGATCAATAATTGGCATCAATTACACTTGCAACTGTGCCAAACCTGTCACTGTGGTTACTGCATTAACCGGGGATAATACATAAAAGTGTTTTGTTTAGTTTAAATAGCAAAAATGTTGCTTGGAAAGAATTGATCAGGAGAACTGTTGGCATCTGGGTAAATAATTTCGACAATGTAGTACCTAAATCAATATAACTGAATAACGCAATTTTCGAATATTATTTTGGAAATGGAAAGATATTTAATGTGCACTGTCCTTCTACATTCCTATTTATTTGTGTTTGTTTTTATTGTCAAATTGAACAAACAATTTTAATTAACTCTGAAGTTAAAACACGTTTGTGCATATTTGTGTAAAAGTAGCTTTTAAGAACATCTCATTATTTCAGAATCAGAATACTTTATTATCCCCAGGGGAAATTGCCAAAAGACAAAACTGCAACATTCACTCTTGCACATGTGCACAAATTCAAATCTAATTTTGATTGCTTAATCCTCTACTAAAATTATGGGAGGATCAATTTAGATAAATTTTCCTCCCACAGTCCAAATACATGGATTCAAGGTACACTGAATGCTCTAAATTGGCCCATATAAAGTTTATTTGTGTGTGTGTGTGTGTGTGTGTGTGTGTGTGTGTGTGTGTGTGTGTGTGCCCAGCAATAGATTGGCACTCTGTCTTTGGTGTATCTGTCCAGTGCCCAAAATGTTCTCTCTTGGATGGCCATGAGGAGGATTAAGTAGAGGATTTGTTGGAAGATAATAATTGAATGAATGAACGCTTTATGTAAACAAATGTGTTGTTTTTTTTATTGATTTTTATTTATTTTTTATTGAAGTCATGATTCAAATATAGAAAATAGTACCAAATATTTAACAGACTTCAAAAAAAAAATTTTTACCCCATTTTTATCCCCAAGACAAAAAAAAAAAAAAAAAACACACACACCTATACATAAGTGTAAGATATTAATAAAAAATTTAAAAATAAATAAATAGATAAATAAATAAATAGTAATAAAATAACTGAATAAAATAAAATAAATAAAATAAAAAAATAAAAATAATTTAAAAAATCAAAAATTAAAATTAAAAATTAAAAACGGGGGAGGGGTGGGGGAAAGGTGGTTGCTTTTCTGTTTTTTTAATGTGTATGTATCTTTTTTCAGATTTAAAACATCCAAACAGCAACAGATGAAATATAGCTCATAGTTACATCTAAAGTTTGTTACTCCATCAGTTTTGTGGACTTCATAGAATGTACGATTCTACAGGAAGCACTCTGGAGGGAATAAGTGACACACAGCACAGTCCTTAGCCTATATTGAAATTGTCACATGTGTGCTGGGAGCTGGGAGGGAGACAGGCAATTTTAGCATTGTAGTGAGAATCAATATCCCATCACAGTATATGTGTAGAGTGTAGCATCCGTCAAAGGCGTCGTCATTTATATTGTTTTTACCCACAAAAGAAAAGAAATGAATGTCATGAAAGATCTTATGATAGGCCAGGGATGAAAGGTTACATGTTGCTTCATGTAAGTCCAACAGAGATACAGCATGCATCACTTCATCTGGAAGTATTTCATAAGGCTAAAGAAATGTTTTGTGGTACAAATGTAGAGAAAAAAACACTACCAAATGAATATTCTTTTCAGTAAAGCATATTTGCCAAGGCAGTTTTGCCTCTACTAGTGGACGCTCAAACAAATTAAGTAAAACTAAGTGAGCAAAACATTCCTTAAATTAGACTAAATACTACAATAATCTGAACTAGTTTTAACTGTTGATTTAACTGTTAAATTTGGTGACATATATCGATGATTTTTGCAGACAGGTACACAACCTGCCACATATAGAAGTAAATATTAGCTTTTGAAGATTTCGGAAAATGTTTTGCTAAAGCTAAAATCAAAAACAACACTTTTGTTGTTAACAAAATACTGCAAGTGTCATCACTCACACAATTGTATATGTAATATAAAAAAGACTATTCAACAATAACATGTATTAACATAAAATGTAATGCATGGTTGAAGGCCTCATTTACATCATATACAGGACCATGAATTTATGACTGTATTTCTTACATGAAAAAAAATGTTTCAAACTAAATTGTTCAGGTCAAACTATGATTATTGTGTTAAAAAAAAGTTATGAGTCTATTAGAATTTGTACTTTATCTGCATACAATATTTGGTCAGTTTGTCTAGCAGAACATTTTTAAAACACAATATACATTCTTTTAAAATCTATTGATTGAAAATATATGAATGGTATGGTGCTGGAGCCAACATGGTGATCAGGGAGATTGATTGGAGCACGTGATCTGGCTCCATCTAATGACGTGTGCAGCCTTATTTACATTTACATTTAGCAGACGCTTTTATCCAAAGCGACTTACAAATGAGAACATTACAAGTCAGAAGTTATGCATAAAACCAACTACACTGATTGTTATTTGATGTAATGTCTTTTAACTCACCGTGGGTCTGAAGAAACGTAATTTTATTGCTGTATATGTCTTGTACATATTCAGTTCTGACAATAATACTGACTTTGACTAATGAACACACATGATCCACCTCCGCTCTCCCTTCCCCGGATACCACAGACCTGGACTATACCACTCATGTACTTTCAGTAGTCAATGAGTTGTTTTTTTTATCCTCACATCATTCTGGATGGGGTGAACGAACTGCCTATCTTTAAATATCAAGTTAAATGAACTCATATTTTATGGATACTAAAGCGCTTCTGTCATTACTAAGCAACCAACAGAGAAATATTTCCACAACATAAAATTGCCAGCGCCACACTTAATGGTAGGTGTAGTATTATTTGTGTAGTGTGCTCGGATTTGTCTTTCATTAAACATGCATTATCTTGTATCTTGGGCAGATACTAATTGTTTTAGGTCTAACTGTAAATTAAAGAAAGTCTGTGTGTAATAAAAAGAGCAGACTGAGCTGTTACAGTACTTGTTGACCTAGAGAGACATGTGTCTCAGCTGCTGTGATGACGAGAGGAAAACCTTTTTACCAAGGCATCAGCCATGGTCAGATTGGAGGTGATAATGATAGAACCTCACTAGCTTCAGTCACAAGGTCTCCCCACCTTTATACCATTTACACCATTTATTGATCAGCTCAGAGAAGAAAAATTGAGCTCGCATTGCTCTAAAGTGAGCTGCTTTCAACAGTTTTTGGAGAACTTCTGGAACCTAACAGCACTTAGCAAAAGAGGTATACTCCAGATGGCAGGGAGTCTAGGGTGTCAGGATGAAAAGCCTGAAATGTCAGCTTAATGCTCACTTAGCCAGACCACTGATGTAACTAAATGCCTATTTCTAAGCTATCATAGTATTGTTTCTTGGGAAAAAAAACAACACTATATTCACTAATAGGCTGTGTGAACAACAGAAAAGTACAATTGTTGTATTTTTAAGTGAGTAAGGTAATTATTTGGTTCTGTCTATGTTTCACAAAGGTAAAAAAAATAAAGAATTCACATTGTACTTCTGTAACTCCAACAGCAATGCAATAATGGGTCACTGACAGTTCAGAAAAGAATATAATTATCCCCAATGCATTCCTCAGGTGTAGACACTTGCAAAAGTTCAGTCATTTCAAACAGCTGAGGGTAACATCTTTTTTTGTGTCATCTTTGGACGAAATGTATTGCCAATAAAAAAAAAAATACATTTTAGGCAATATATCATTCTCTTTCTTATGTTATATTAATACACCACATTTTATATTTTGGTGCTTAATCATAAATACTTACAAGACAAATAAATAATAAATATTGTTGGAAAAAAACATTAGATACAAATTGTTGGAAAAAGATTAGATCCAAGGTTTAGACTTTTGTCAAATACACAGTCATATATAGTAAAAACAAATATATAGAAATGCTTAACCAAATGAGCAATGTTAATGGGAAGGGTGTGCTTTAATAGAATTCCCAGTTCATTTACAGTATTCATTATATAACCTGCCTACTAATTGAGGTTGCAGGGGTGTTCTTAGTAAATACACAATCTTTCTCTCTTGCTCCCTTTCTAGCACTCAAAAGGAAAAAGGTGAGGAGAATCTCTAGAGGCCAGTGGAAGAACACCCTACACAACTACATCCAAAGTGTTGCATTGCACCTCATCTGGTGATGTAAGGCTTGGTTGCAGCTGCTCAGTCATTTTATCTTATCTGCAGTGAACACAAAGTTTGTAAGTCTATAGTGACTGACTTTAGCTGCTGACCCACTCTGTCATCTTAAGAGTCCCACACCTTTCCACTTGGTTATAATAACACTGACATTTGACAGTGTTATATTTAGTTATCAAGAATTGTTATGACTGGTTGCAGAGGTAGCATCTTATCATGGTACCATGCTGAAATTCACTGCACTCCTGAGAGCCACTCATTCTGTCCCAAATGTTTGTGGATGCAGTCTGCATAACCTATGTGCTTGTTTTGTTTTCTTTTTACAATTATGACAAGCATACCTCAATTTATTGATTTAAATCGGTGAGCAAACATGTGGCAATATAGGCAGAACTAAAATTAGAAAACAAGTCCTACACCTGAGCAGAGTTGTGAGTTGCACTTAGTGCAAGTGTAGCTCAGTTTCGAGTATGGACCGCAAGAGAAAACAATACACAGATATTAGAGGATTTACCTGTTTCATTCAAATCAACCGTGTTGGAAGATTTTGGGTTTTTTATGAATTACAACAACACTGAAGCAGCGCGTGTAGATCAAACACAGATGGTTTGTCAGTGTTGTGCAGCAGTTGTAAGGTATGTATTTGGAATGTGCTAACACATATTCAGCAGATTGATTCACATGTACCCATAACCAGAGCAGATAAAAGCCTTGAAACACAGCAATTAATATGCGCTAATTTTGAACACTAATTTGACTAAACCTACAACTATTTTGGTTGGCGAGTGAACGTGTACATTCTCAATCCCCTGCTCCCTAGATGGAAAATTAGACAGGAACAAATCCATTATTGAACTAATCGGTATGTCCCTCACAGGTTATTACTTTCCAGAGGCCCTACGATGTAGCGGCATTAGAATTTTTTATTATTTATATATGTTTAAGGATTTCATAAAACCTTCACACACTATTGCAATCAACAATATTATGTATCAACATAAAATGTATGCATGGTTGAAGGCCCCATTTACATCATAGACCATGAATTAATGACTGTATTTCTTACATCATGAAAAACATGTTTCAAAATGTAATATTTAGGTCAAACTATGATTACTGGAGAAAAAAAAGGTATGAATCTATTAGAATTTGTCCTTTATCTGCATAAAATATTTGCTCAGTTTGTCATGCAGAAATGTTAAAAAAAATTAATACACAATAAATGTTCTTTTAAAATCTATTAATTGAAAATGTATGAATGGTATGGCGCTGGAAGGCAGACCCAACATGTTGATCAGGGAGATTGATTAGAGCACCTAATCCGGCTCCATTTGATGACGTGTGCAGCCTTATAAGCTGTGACATCACATGCCACAGGAAGAGAGATTTTATGGGCCCGACAGGAGTCTGACTTTTATTACGCAATGCATTTAAATATTCAAATATGTAATATTATCGGATAAACATTTCATGTGCTATGTAACTCTTAAACCTACCTAATCTAAAATTTAGGAACATGGAGATTTTTACTATATTGTTGCATTTTGAGCTATACATCAACCTCACTGTGGATTTAAACCAGTTCTTACCGGAAGAACCGGTCCACAGAGGATGCCCATTCCTCTGTGGTCCACACTGCCCTCACCCACCTGGAGCAGAATGATTATTATTTATGTATGCTCTTAGTGGACTTCACATCTGCATTCAACACAATGATCCCCTGAAATCCTAACAATAAACTCTCACTACTTGGACTGAGCTCCTCCCTCTAATAGGTCCTGGACTTCCTGACTAACAGGCTGCAGTCTGTGAAGAGCCACAACATCTCCTCTTCCACAAAAACCCTCAGCATTGGTTCCTCTCAGGGCTGTGTGTTAAGTCCCCTCCTGTTCACACTACTAACACAAGATTGCTCACCTATCCATCTAAGCTGTCCTAATGTATAGTTAACAGGTGACACGGCTGTGGTTGGATGCATCACGGATAGTGATTAGTCCAACAGACAGGAGGTGGAACATCTGCAGGGTTGGTGCAGAAAGTACAATCTCAGCATCAACTTTACAAAAATGATGGAGATGATTATGGACTTCAGAAAAGGCAGATACGCCCACACACCCCTACACGTCGGAGGATCTGTGGTGGAAGTGGTCTCCAGCTACAGGTACTTGTGTGTGCACCTGACTAAGGACCTCATCTGGAGCAACAACACTTCCAGTTGGGTCATCAACCCAGGCACATCAGCGGCTCTGCTTCCTCAGATGGCTGAGAGCCAGACTCTCATGTATATTGCTGCTGTTTACACTCATTATACATAGTTACTGCTACATTTCACATTATATATACTGCTATATTTCAATTTTATATTATATTTTATATCATTCTATAGTGTACATCATTATACATAGTTACTGCTACATTTCACATTATATATACTGCTATATTTCAATTTTATATTATATTTTATATCATTCTATAGTGTACATAATATTTATATAGTATACAATAGTTTGACATTCTATATTATATTTTGCACAGCTATATTGCATTTATATATTTTTTTCTTTCTTTTTTTTTTTTACTTGAATTCTAACCGAACTAGAACAGGGTAAACGGGGTCCATAAGTCATAATTAAATTTTTGTCTCATGTACCACATGCGATAGAAATTATAATAAACTTTCCTTGAATCCTTGAAAAGTAATACAGATTTAGATATATTTAACCTGCAATACAGCAAAGGCACGAGAAGTGTTCAGCATATTGCGGATTATGATATAGTGGAAGACCTGGTTTAGACCATTTAATAAAAATAAAAGTGCTTGACAATAAAAATTCTGACTGCCCTCCTGATTACCATGGGGGGGGGGGGGTTAGGTCCAAACCACGGTGTGATCAGAACTGTGAATTTTGTTTATATATATATATTATGACAGATGACAGATTTTAGTATGGCACTTAAATAAAACTTAACTGGGTTCCCCAGTTGATCTGCTGCGTTTTGTTTCACATTAAAGAAATATACCAGGTGCTACAATTGCGGACTATATTCTCGGTGTGTGCGTGTGTGTGTGTGTATGGATACGAGCTCAGGACAGATGGAATAGGGCTTCACAGCACAGTGTGAATGCCCATTGTGCTGAACTGTCATAGAAGCACCTGCCTCAGCACATATCAGCCATTCCACTCCTGATGTCTCTTCCATTACAACCCCTCACCAAGCATTTAACACTAGAGTGGAGCCCTACTGAGTCAGCCTAACCATCATCACCTTTTCATTACAGAATCATTATACACATACATAACAGCTATATAGTTCGGCGAAGCACTATATCATTAAACATAATGTAGAGTTCCGCAAGGTGGATTTAATGTAACACAACCCATCTCTCTACAGGGTTACTACAGTGTCTTTTTGAATTACCAGAATTATTTATGAATTATTTAGCAGAAGACTTTCATTAAATTATTATATTTTATATATAATATTCAAATTTTATACACAGTAAACAAAAAAAGGTTTACTTTGGAGAAAAAAAAAATAGACATTATATACATTATATTCTGTAACTGCAGTGATGTGGTTAGGATATTGGACTATCAATCTGAAGGTTAAGGGTTTAAATACCATGTTTACTGATGTTATCAATGTGGGCCCTTGAGCAAGGCCCTTAACCCTCATTGCTTCAAGGGTGCTGACTCTTTGTTCTGAGCCCAGCTATCAAGTCGGGAAGGCGAAGGGAAGGACAGATGGAATAGAGGTTCACAGCACACAAGATTAGTAGTTGAAAAAACACTCCATCATCAAACTAGATTATGAACCTTCTTACTGTGAGAGCATGAAAATAAACAAAGGTCTCGTTAAATGAAACTTTTCCATTATTGCTCTAACTGAATATGTGTATATTTTCAGGTGAGCAGCATTCACTAATATTTAAAGCTCAACTAACATGTTATTATCATTTTTTGGGAAAATGTGAAAATTTTATCTAACGTGTTATTTTTAATAAACACATTTAAAATAACATGTCAGTCATGTGTTTCATGATTATTGCTTGCCTAAAAATTTTTTGATCTGAAATCAGTTATACTATGTTAGATAAAATTTTCACATTACTTAATACTAAATACTAATAACTCTAAATATTCATATTGGTTTTAGATGTCAGTGAAAATGCAAACATGAATACCACGTTTTTTTTCCCCCATCTAAGATCTAAAAGACATGAGTACACCAATTAAAGGAACTTCAAAAACACTAGACAAACACAATTTAAAATGTGTTGAATAATATTATGTAATAAATGGATTATTAAGTGAATAAGCCAGACAAAAAAAATAACAGCTGATAACTGTTCGTGGAAAATTGTTGAAAGCCAAAATATAGTGGCTGTACCAAAATAAATTGCAAACCACTCATCAGCATTGGAAAACCAGAATAAAATGTACAAAATAGCAAGCTTTATTCAGGCTTATTTCTGATTACATCAATGTTTTTCAGCTTTTTTGTTGTTGTTCGGTGCAGCTTTTAGCCAGCCTACTTCAAATGTGACGAGTTTCCAAAAAAAGGAGAATGAAAGGTCAGCTTTGGCTGTCTCCCGTCTCCACGACTTCATTGTTCAGCCCCATCTTAGTGCAGCGAATACTTTATTTGTGTCATTGGCTCAAAACTGACCATGAGTATTTTGTATACTTCATGCTTGATGGGTTGTGCTTTATACTGGGAAGGTGACCTCATTTTGCCTGCTTGCCCTGCCTTGCTTTATCCAGAACAATTGAGAAGGCACTTATGATCACATTTTCATCTAGAAGTATTCCTAGGAATGTTTATGTCTTAACTTGATTGTGCCATATAAGTGCAGCTAAGCCTGTTTGCACTATAAGTGCTTCTGAGCTTGTTTGTTCCAAGATTAACTTTGAATAATTTTTTTTGTATTGCTGAGTGAAATTATGCTTCCCTGAATTTGTATTTTCTGTCAACATGCCTGGACCTATTGTCGGTTCTGTTTTCAACCATGTCTTTCCTATCAGTGGGCTAAAATATTTAGTTTATTCTAAGTTTTTTTTTTTTGTATTGTAAGAGTTGTCATTAATCATGTTACGATTAGGTCTGTATCCTGCTTGATTTGTTTAGACCTGTATGCTCTCTTTAGGCCTATGGCTTGTTTATACTATGTTTTATATCTTGTTTTGCTTAATTTGGACCTTTATGTGTAATATAATATCTGTGGCAAGAAGTTTTGGCATTAGATACAGAGATCGTAAAAGCGTAGTGCTGCACTTTGCAAAGTTAATAAGGTGACAGTGATTGTGATTATTGTTCTTAACCCTGACAGTATTTAAGGGCTTAGCAAGTAGCATTATTACTGGAACAATGGCCCGGCATTAGCAAATATTTTCCAGTCTGGGAACAATAATAACATAATTAATCCTGCAATTTACTATATATATATATATATATATATATATATATATATATATATATATATATATATATATATATATATATATATATATAAATAAAGCTAAGCAAGGCAACAGGAATGAAGAAGCAAAACATACATGCAATGTTTGTGCTATACAAATAAACAAGCCCAGGTATGAATAACATTAATTAAAGCATTTTATGGGAAATCAAATAGACCCAGATAGTAAATTAAAACAAGGTAAAAGACAAGTGATCAGAGAAGACCTGCATGTTAACAAATTAATTATATGAACAGTGGTATTAAATTAAAAAAAAGAAACAGTCCAATCCATAACGGGAACAATCCATAACAGGAAATGTCTAAACGGTAAAAAAAAAAGTACTCTAGTTAGGGAACCAATCTCCAGTTACAATAACATGTGTTTGGACTGTGTAAAAAGACACTCAGGAGAAATCCATGCTAATACATAGAGAATATGCAAACTCCAAACAGAAAGCACCCACCCACCCACCTGGGAACCCACCCACCTTTCATTGATTTTATATATTGCAAGTTATAGGGCAAGTTTTCTTATGGTTGTGACCACATAGTCAGCCAATCATGTGTATATTCAAATGTGAGAGCGTTGATTAAAAATACTCAGAAAAAAAAAACAGTAACCTTGTATCTAAAATGTAAAGTAACTAATCCTCACAATTATTCAAGCTAAGCACCCAATCAAATAACAAGGTGGAGGTCTATTGCACTTTACTGTTCAATCACTAATCTTATCCAGGAGGCACTGGAGGAAGCAGGGCTATTATGGGTCAAAATAAATGAAAAATCATTACAGTGTGATTGATAGACCCATTCAACTCTACTTCACTTTCTGCTTTGACTGCACCTGGCACAATTCTTCTTTACCCTATGAGTATTTTTTATCTGCAGTTGACATTACAATTTCATATACAAAACAATCATCCACCAGGAATTTGGGTTATTTACTACCTAAGAAAGAAAGAGTGCAGGGCAAGCTTAGGCTTACTGGTTTCTGCTAATTTGATAATGCAACATGAATGTGGTTGGCACATAATTGTTAGTACAAACATCTTTGTTGTACTGGATATAAAAGAAAAAGAAAATTAATAAATACAAGTAGTGACCGACCGATTGATCGGCTGGCTGATTAATCGGGCCGATTTTTGGCATTTTTAGATAATCGGCATCGGCCGATATATGAGCACACAAGGCCGATATTTAAACAATGCCTACAGGCAATGCTGTGGGCAGCTCCGTCATTCTGGCTCAATGACTGAATCTAACTTTTGCTTAGAGTGATCCCTAGTGTTCTTCCGGCAGAACGTGTTTTGAAACTGCTCTACACCTCATGAGAGAAAACGGTTTCTCTTTCAACTCTCAGTATTTGTTACTGGCTGCTCTTTGTAATGTATAAAGTGTTTACTGTCTGCATAATTAGAGCGATTATGTTATTAAGAGAGAAAATGCCAATAGTTTTATTTGGAACTGTAACCTTAGCAACCACTTGAACAGCTAAACTGGCCAACTAATACTAATTAGCGCTAGCTAACCCTATATCAATGTTCCGTTATGCTATTTGTAACATATACAGTGTTTACTGTTTGTATAATTAGGGCGATTTTGTTAAACTGGCTAGCTAACGCTATATATCGCTAGCACTAACTGACGCTAGCTTACAGGCAGTGTTGTGCCAGTTCACAGCTTTTCTGAACTAGTTCATGTTCAGTTCATACATCCTCAAAGTGAACATTATGTTCAAAGTTCACTATTTTAATTCTGAACTAGTTTAAAGTTCATTTAATTTTTTTCTTGAGATTTTTCACACTACAAACTACAATATTTGTTTGTTAATATTTTATTTATTTATCTAAATTAGATAAATTGGCTCATTAGCTCAAAAAGTTCATTGAATGTTGTTCTGTGTGCATTGTGCAATGTTCATCAATAAATGTTCATTCTAAAAAGATTCTGCTATGTGCTTATATTTAGGTACACTGAAACTTTAATTAATAATGTGTAATTTAAAGTTGTATGTTTTTTTATATTGATCTCTGTATTACAAAAGGTAGAGTAGACAGTGATAAACTGTCTGATTGTCTTGTTTATTATCATTTTTATCATTATTGTACTTTATTAGTTGCATTAATAACCGGTAATATCGGCTTTATATATCGGCCATCGGCCACTTCTGTTGTCTAAATATCGGCATCGGCCATTAAAAAATCCATATCGGTCGATCACTAAATACAAGTGTAGCAAAACGTTAAGCGCGATCCCAAATTTTGTCTCAAAATTGGCCCCCTGTAGAATATAGTCCATTTATGTATATGGTGGGATTTCTTTGAGGGCAACCATAATTAACAAAAGTCATCATCTTGCCAGCAAGATGCTCGACATCCATTTTTTAACAAAAAAAAACGACCTTTTTACCATTTGTGAAGGGATTACCAGACAATTAAGTTTCCTGTAAACAGAACACCGGTCGTAACCCAAGTAAATATTCAAATGATGCATAGTAATAAAGTATAATAAGCACAGTACCAGCTCTCATATGATCTGCTCTTCGTGGTAATTCACTGAAGTCATCAATTTTAAATGCAGACCACATCTCCCCTGATGCAGCTGTTCTTTATTATTCAGTCAATGTTTTATAGTCTGAGGGACAATGCCAACATAGCTTTGTGAATTGTGAAAATCAAAAGATATCTGGGAAAGAAGCTAAAATGAGATGTACCATTTATGTAAGCCTGTAAAAAGTCTCACAAAATGCATTTATGGGAATTTGGAAATCCTAATAGAGCTGTTGCTTAATGGGCTTCTGGTTCAGCAAAAGCTTCTCTGAGGTTTGGGGGACTGATTCAATAAAAAAACTAATGCCCTTACTAAATTACCAAATTACACGATTGGAAACAATCAAAGGTCAGGTGGTTGGATGTCGTCATGTTTAACACAAATCTCTCATATCCTCATACCATTTGGACGACTGACAAAAGCAGGCAATTTCTAAAATGGTTCCTAAAACACAGAAACATGAACTTTAAATGAGTTTATTTGCAATCCAAGTCTACATCCCACAAACATTACGAGACACTGAATACTTGTCGTCCTTGTAATGTGGCCATTATTTTAAGCTATTGCTTGTTTGGTGGACTTTTGCTTTCCCTCGTGTCTTTTGTAAGTGAAATGTGTACTCGTGGGGTTCTGTTTAATTGATTGATTGCAAAAAAATGTCTAGTTCCTTAACTGTATGTTTTTGATCATTGTCCTGCTGTGTGTAAAAGTGTCTGAGTTTTGGAGCATTTGTTTAGACATAAACAATAAGAGCTTACATTTGCTTTCAGCATTCACACTGCTGCTTTAAGCACTGCCTGCATCAATAAAGACAAGTGACCCATTTCTTTTTCCATTTTGTTCATTGCTTAAAATGTCCCGAACCTCCTGTCACAACCATTTTTAATTCTCTTGGACAGACTGTACCTGGACTTTAATGCAAACTGGCCTTTGGTAAGGTCATATTTAGATCCTGCTGATGTATGAATATCTCAATTATATGGTAAAAGTCTTAAAAGTCACCTTTAAAATGCAGTAAGAATTTAACTTGGTCATTTGCTGTACATATTCTAAATCTTTTTTTGTCTAAAGGTACCGGCAGCAGAAAAAATGACTCTGAGATTTGTATTCATCTATTTAGCTATGCATGTGCTTAATGCTTGGCTCGGAAGGAACATTAAAACTGCACTTGAACCCATGGCACCTTAACTCTTGACCTAGGAGCTGATCCCGGTGTGAACCATGTGGCATCAGTCTGCACAAAGACCTTCTATCCAGGCCTCAATTATCTTAGGTCTCTCTTTTTGCTCACCTTCCTTGGAGGCTAATTACACTTCCTTTAATAAAGCTGCCTGTAGACCCTAGATTAGCCTTTTTGCTCCTCAGCAGGGAACCACCTGAGGGCTCCTACTTTAGCTCATGGAAGAGCTTTCAGCACAAAACTTAGACAAGCCCCTCAATCCTCGCTGCTCTTCTGGCTTTGCACTCCCTCCTTCAGCCCAGAAAGCTAGCATAGTCTAGTCATACTGATGAACAGAAATAAATAAATTTGCTGCAAATTTCAAACCTATAAGACAAATTACTTTAACAAATGGGGTCATGGAGTTACTGCTGCTTGTACTAATTACTTTGTTTTATGAGATCACTCTCCAATTCCTCTTCCAAAGTCACATTACTGCTGCCCTGTGTACATCTCAAATGCAGCTGAATAATGAGCACAGGAACTTTCATTCTCATCATAATCATATGTCTCCTGAAATCGCTTTCTCTTGGCTTCCAAATAGGCTATTTTATTCGCTGACTTGCTTTATGGCAAATTTCTCTAAAGCTTTAAGCCTTGGTAAATATCTCTGAGCACACAAGCACACACACACACACACTGATCTATGCTAACAACTTATGTAAACCACTCCTCAAAATGGTGAATGTGTTGGGTTTTTTTTTTTCATTTAAAATTAAAAAGGCTCAGTTATGCAGACTTGAGGAATATAAACCACTAAGGTGTGGGTTTGCAGTCCACGTGCATATTTTTATTTTTTTCCAAACAAAAGACCGTGAAGTTCCTGTCAAAGCCAGAGCAGGCTTTCTGATTCCTACAGCAAGCGGGAGCATGACAGAACGATGGAGACTCCTGCTTGAGTAGCACAGCATGAAACCAGACTTCTGAAGGGGCCTAAGCAGCAGGACGGAAACAACATTCATTTCGGGTGCAATTTTCTGAATGGACAGATGGTAGGATTGAAAAATTGTTCTGTTCACTATGTGTTACCTCACTCATGGATACTGCCATATGCTAGACGTCTATGAAGCAAGGCACATTAACAGGAGGAAAACAGGAAGAAATATCCAGAGTTGAGTCATTAAGATAAAACTGTTTGAAATGACAAGCTATGTAACTTGATCACTGTGTGGGTTCCTCTATGATCATTTCATTGTGAACTGATTTTTTTCTATGTACTAGAGTTAATAATGTTAACTTCAGAAAAAGAAATATTGTTTGGGATGAAAACCTTATAAAAAATCACAAAGTTAATTACAATGTATATGTTATTTCATAAATATCATGAATCTAGAAAACACTGGCACTGATTGCAAAGGAAAGAATACTACAGGGTTGCATATAACACTGCATGTAATACAGGAAAGCCTCACAATCAGAATCAGATCATTGGCTCAACAGCTCTGAAAGAAATTAACACCAGACTGTATTTGTTTTATTTCAACCATTAATGAATCTATATCGCCTCCTCAGTCATCTTCAGTAGAGACCACATGCTGTAATCAGATGTGTATTCACTGATCCATGGCTATGTTTTTGATGTATTCCACTTCCTAAAAAATGTTTACATAGCTCAAGGCATTTGTTTTTTTTTTTGCTGAATAACTAAATTATGCATCTGTATGGTACAGGTATGCTGGAGTTGGTCACAGCTTGCTGCATCTCTCATTGAATTGTAACAAAATCATGGTTTGTATTGTTTAATGAATATTAGATCAAGGGGGGCAAAGGCTCGTCTTTCTTAAACAAACTTAGGACACATTCTATCATAATAATGGTTTGCAAATGACTTGTCACTACATTGTTGAGGTTTAAACTGCAGAGTAAGGACAGTTATTTGTATTGCATTTCATTTGGTCACTAAGCAGATGCTTTTATCCAAAGCGACTTACAAAACAAGCACAGGGATAATACAGCATTCCTAGAGCAATGAGGGTTAAAGGTCTTGCTCTAAGACCCACATTAGTAACTTCAACGGACCTGGGATTTGAACCCACAACCTTCAGATTGATAGCTCAACATCCTAACCACTGAGCTACCATGCCCTACAGCCACATATGAAGCAATATCACAGGCTTCATTTGGCTTGCTTTATTTATTTTTCCTCAAATTTATCAAACAAAGAAGGCACTAGATCACCAGAGTTTATTTAAGGTAATGATGCAAAATCATGAAAAACATGTCAGCAAATATGGGTTTTAATCAGCTGTCTTTGGAATTGGAAAGTATTTGTGTGTGCATTGACCACTTTGTTAACAGTAAGCCAACTATATCTATAGATTCACTGATGACAGATCATAAGCAACACCAGAAACAGTGAAATCAGAATAAAACAATTTCAGCCATGCAGTTGCAATGATTGTAATGATCTCTTATTTTGCTTACCAACTGATCTGGTGTTTTACCAAACCTTTAAAAGTGTCTAATCTACGTTAAGAAAATCAACCAAAATATTAAACCACTGTGGTGCTAATTGTGATTGGTATTCTTTGTTCTTGTATTTAATATCATGTCATATAACTATGCAATTGTTTTGAGGAGAGGACACCTACTTATATGTAGTAATAATAGAATGCATTAGTTTTTTCCATGGGTTTTCTATCGCTTCTCCAGATTCTTCTGACAGTTCAAAAGCATTGAATCGAGATAAAGTGGCTGCTATAATTTTGTTTAAATTTAATGTGTGTCTGTGTAAGTGAATGTGTGCCCAGTGATGGATTGGCAGTCTTTCCTGGGTGTATCTTTCCTGCGTCCAAAAATCCCCCCTCCTGAGACCAAAGTAGAGGATTAATTTCCTACCTCAATCACTGGAATCATATGATGGATTAAATTCAAAAATATATATTTTAGCTCAGCTTTCAACATGCAATACATAAATGCCCGTTAATTGTTGCACTCTGGTCCATTCAAAACATGTACAAAATAATTCCACTATTAGAACACTGATTATTTCAGACTTATACTACAAGATGTTATTGAGTGTTATATGTTTGTATTGAATGTTTAGGCTTAATTTCATTTTGTTCATAAATTATACAGTCTGTGTTGTTTTTAGTGTCACACAATAACTTGAAACAAGATCTGGCAATAGTCCCAGGTCTTTTTTAATACTTGCATACATGATTTATTCATTTGTTTTAAGCATGAATGGCTGTCACTAAAGACTGTAATTTCAGTGAAAAACCACCCATCTTTTAATCCAGCATAACCTTCTACAGATATCATGCCTTAAATAACTACAAGAATAGCAGGAGCAATATAATTTATTTATTCTGTGTCTGTAAAACATTTGATTCAGCAAAAATCAAAGATTAAATCAAACCCTTTTAAAACAACCCAATGTTTGAACACTGTTAAAAACAAGTTTGTTTGATGTTTAACATGATGTATGTATTCTGAAAATATTGATTCACAAAGTAATGCTGAGATTTTAGATAAAATATATTACATGACTTACACGGCACTGCAACCACATTAAACATAACCACAAAAGAGAAATAAAAGTATATTTTATAACAAACAAATAGAACAAAAAACATTTAAATTCTATCAGGACACGTGTACATCTTACATACTAGACCTCAAACGTACCTCGATTCTACACGTGACTTCTACAAACAGGTATGTTGGATGACACCAGTCGGTCCTTTCACGCGTACCATGCTTTCCCAGGCCAAGTGTACACACACAAACACACACACACACTAGCCCTTTAAATTCAAACAGCCACCAAGCCAGGTCGATAGTCATGCACGCTAAAGTATACACTCTTAGAAGAGCACAGTGTCGATGAAAGTGCTCCTCTGACTAAAGCAACTTGTATAAATGTCCCAAAGATGCATGTCACTTGAAGGAGTTTAACAACAAAACTCAGGTACTTATTATTGGCTTTAGATGCTATTGCGCACATTACAGAACAGAAAGTGTGGCTGAGGGTAAAACATAATATAAAAATAATTTAAATAACAATATGTGTGTGTGTGTGTGTGTGTGTATATATATATATATATGTATATATATATATACATATATCCACACACACACACACATACATACATGGCAAGGTAGTTCAGTGGTTAGGATGTTGGGTTATCAATTTGAAGGTTCGGGGTTTAAATCCCAGGTCCACTGAAGTTACCAATGTGGGTCCTTGAGCAATGCCCTTAACCCTCATTGCTCCAGGGATGTTGTGATTAACCCTGTGCTCACCTTGTAAGTCGCTTTGGATAAAAGCGTCTGCTAAAATAAATGACCAAATGTACATACATACACATACACTGTATATATATATATATATATATATATATATATATATATATATATATATATATATATATATATATATATGCATACACACAATTGAAAATGTGTTTTATTTATCAGGCATTAAGTAGTATGTGAGACACTTGGTTCATTGTGTTACACTGAATAGCTTGCAGACATATGGCACATAAAAAAAATGTATGGGTGAAATGTTGTGATGTGGCTGTCTTTATAAGTGAGACAATATTGTAGGACGAGCTAGCACACTAGAAAAGCCAACATGTCAGCAAACGGGCAGCTGGGGAAACGAGATACGCTGACAGGTGTCAAGGAAACTAAAACAGGAAATTTCCTGTAATTCACCCAACCAATCTTACAGTTGATAATAGTTTTTAAAGAAATTCTATTATAGAAAGAAAATGTAAAATAATTAAAAAGAGCTATTAAAATTCTTAATTCCACACATCCACACCACTTTCATTTTTTTTTATGATGACAAACCCAACCCAAAATGTATACATGACTGTGAGTCCAGCGATGGACAGAATCAATAACTTCCACAAAATTTGAGCACAACCATCAATTCCACCTTCAAATCCAAAAACAAAAAATATAGACTATCGACATGCAACATTCAATTATGCGTTTCTGTTTTAACAGACAACAATGTTTGGATAAAGCCTATGAAAAAGCCAGATGTGACAATGTGCATGGTCTATATGTGATGCTGTTAAATTACCCTAAAATGCATAACATAGATGGCAGGCCTCTGTTGGTTAAGATTTAAAAATGATAAATTTCATGATAAATTTTAAATTAAGAATGTTCTATGCAGTTGCCAGTGTAGGACTAAAAATACCAAAAAAAAAGAAAAAAAAAATCCATCCAGGAGCTGAACAATTGTAACTAATATTTAACAGATCCATTCTATGACGTTGCCTTTTTTGTACTTGTTTCTACTGTACCCAAACACCATAGGCATTGTTTAAGAACTTGCTTATTTATTGATTTTAAAGTTTTATTTAAAAAATTGATATAAGAGTAAACCAAAGCCTTGGCTTAGTATCTACACATAAGGCCCTAGTCAAACACGCACCATAAAGCACCATTTAGGGCATTCCAGTGTGTCTAGTCAATGCAGGTTAAGAAGTACCGAGTAATATTATGAATAATATGTGCAATTTCTGTATACTTCATATAGTAATTCAATATCACTGTGAATAACCATTCCATGTACATAACACTTTTACTTTTTTATTTAACTTCTGAAAATGTATGTGTATAGTGCTTCAGAACTGTTTTAATTTTAAAGTCAGATTTTTTAAAATACGTTTACACTGGTAAGGAATAGTTTAATCTTTTCGTACTTGTGCATAATGACAATAAAAACATTCGATTCTATTTTTAACCACTACGTAATTTGCAAAGCATCAGCTGAGTGTTAACTTAAAATCCGGTATTGTATTTACTCAAGAGATACAGGTTTTTAAATAAATAAATACTCTTTCCAAAACATTAGAATATCATGTAAAAGTTGGTTAATTTCAATAATTCCATTCAAAAAGTTAAACTTTCATAGATTATAGATTCAGGGCCCAAAATTAAAACAATTTCAAATATTTATTTGTTTATTTTTACAAAATTTGGGCTTCCAGCTCATAAAACACACAAAAACAGGAATTGAAAAAAAGCCCCAATTTTGCAGGGCATAAGTATTTTAAACAGAGTGTGACACACTATTCATCTACTAAACAGTAAAGTTGAGGAACAGAATCCAAACAGTCAGAATGCCGCCAGAAGCACAAGAACCAGCTTTGATTCCCATGTCTTCACAGTGCTTGATTGGCCAGACAACTCGCCGGACCTAAACCCAATTGGGAATCTATGGGTTATTCTCAAGAGGAAAATGAGGGGCACCAGACCCAACAAAGAATACCCCATAGATTCCCAATTGGATTTAGGTCCAGCGAGTTGGCTGGCCAGTATTTCGCCACAATTCTCAAATTTTTTGAATTCCTGCTTCCATGGTTTTTATGGAAGCCGAATTACATAAAAATAAATAAACACTTAAAATCATTTATAAAGTTGAACATTTTGAATGGAATAATGAAAATTAATCAACTTCTACATGATATTATATCAAAAACAAAAACAAAGAACATCCCCAAGTTCTTGGCTTGATGTGTACCAGTTTTGCATAAACACTATTTAAAAGTCTGACATTGGTGGGATTACGCACTGGGAATTTTCCATCAAAAAAAACTAATCTTCAGAGTAGAATCCCAGACATTCTACATATGTGGGGAGCCTTAAGACAGCAACATCAATTATTATACATGCATTAAAAATAGTTAATGTAACATCGAATATAAATGCTACATTCAATTATAGTTTTCCAGACAAGAAGCCTTAAGGCACTGAGGCACATAAAAAACAGCCACAAAAAAAATCTATAGTAGACTTGTACATGAAAACAATTTAAATTTTAAGTCGTCATGGGCACCAATCTCCTGAGCTGATTTAAAAGGTTATGACTGCAGGCTTTAAGTCTATACACAACAGCTCATAATAAATGAGAGGAATTAAATACAGAGTTAAATAAACACTTGCAGGCCAGGTCTCTGCCTTGACCCATCTTAGCCATTAGAGAAGTTCATTCATTCTACCGCTTTATCGTATATTGGGGTCGCGGGGGGGTTCCCCATGCCCATCCAGGGGAGAATGTTTTGAGCGCTGGGCAGATACACCCAGGACAGGACGCCAATCTATCGCTGGGCACACACTCACACACACAGACACGCACACATACACACTCTATATGGGGCAATTTGGAGAACTCAATTGACTTGATCCATGTTTTTGGACTGTGGGAGGAAACTGGAGAAGCCTGAGGAAACCCACGCGGACACGGAGAGAACATGTAAACTCCACCCAGATGGGGATTAGAATTGGGAATCCCTAGTGCTGAGAGGCGAACGTGCTAACCACTAAGCCACCGTGCTCCCATTAGAGAAGTTATTTTTTTAATTAAATTCTACCTCAACACTTATAATTTATTAAATTTGTCTACAGTAAAAACCTGAAAACATGTAAAAACAGACAAGCCTGAACTAAAAGTCATTTTATTTAATAATTTAACTAAAGAGACAACCTAAATAATTGCAGCAGTGCACTTAAATTGAACACCAGGACCTTATGACCAGTAGACACAACAAATTTAGTATGCTTTGGGCAAGATAAAAGCCAGTGAATGCCCCGCTCACATACACAAGTCATTTATCTTTTTGAGTCTCTTAAATTGCAA
This sequence comes from Corydoras maculifer, assembly GCA_019802435.1. Lineage (NCBI taxonomy): Eukaryota > Metazoa > Chordata > Actinopteri > Siluriformes > Callichthyidae > Corydoras > Corydoras maculifer. The sequence continues at coordinate 1,397,998 of JAFMOD010000544.1, read as the reverse complement.
CAAATTTGTAAAACGTCTTAAATGTTTGCACAAATATTGCATCATGCCTCTCAAAGGTATTTTCTACAATTAAGCTTGTCTAGACAAAAAGCTAAATACATTTAAATGAGGGTCAGAGTTTTGCCTTTTGGTCAGTAACATTAACATAATTTATAGGATTCCATTATTTGTAAATTAATTCATTCAATATCTTCTGCTTAATCCTCTACTAGGGTTGCGGGGGTCTTCCCCATAGCCATCCAGGGGAGAACGTTTTGGGCACTGGGCAGATACATTCAGGACAGGGTGCCAATCCTTCAGTGGACACACTCATTCACGCACACAAACACACAATTTAGAGCATTTAATTTACCTTGAATCCATGTTTTTGGACTGTCCAACCAGATTGGGATTCTAACCTGGATCCTCCGCACTGAGAGTTAAACTTGCCAACCACTAAGCCTCTCAGCAAAGATTGACTTAGGTTTATTCATCTTGTTCTGTTTTAATTTTGCAAAGCACAGTCTGCGTCCCAAATACTTTTTCTCAGAATTACACTTTACACAGGATAACCGAGCCATGTAACATTTTAATGGTTTAATGGTTTTTTTAATAAAAAAAACATTTTAATGTTTTATTATTATTTTTAATGAGGGACATAACTAGATTTCAGCATGTGAATTACAGAGTGCTTTCTAGATATCAGTATAAATCAGTTTTCTGCAGTTTCTCCTGCTGGACCTGAATGGACAAAATAAAATGCATGCAAATAAAACATCGAAAGGCTAGATTAATGTATCATCAAGTTACAATCTAATGAAGATTTGTGTCTGGAAGTGAGCTTGCATGAGCTGATTCATCTTTCAAGACAACGGCAAAGGAGAGAAGGTAAAGATTTACAACCATGCTCATACCTGTAATCAAAATGTCTTTTTCTTCTGCAGTGTAAAAAAGATGTTTTATTTAATGGCTTCAAAAATCAAAAAAAAAAAATAAAATAAAATAAATATATATATATATATATATATATATATATATATATATATATATATATATATATATACATACTACAATGAAAAATAAAATCACTCAGTTTTCTAGAGACTGCTTTTGTTTCAATATACAATACATTTTATTGATTCTTACAGGTAGACATTTTTAACAAAAAAACAAAAAAAAACTCAAAACGCCAGGTTTGATTATACTACAGTGAAGCTGTTTTTTCCCTAACTAGTGACTTGTGTTGTTCTCTCATTTGTAAGTCGCTTTAAAAAAAATATCTTCTCAATTGAAATTTAAATGTGACTAAAAGACAATTTTCTGTCTTTCATTGTCTAGTGATTAGGTAGTTTATCTATTTCATTCTTTATTTGTAAGTATACAACTACAAAGAACCAATGTTGATATCATGGAACTGACTTTTTAATGTTGCAGCTGACATTGATTTTTTTATGTACTATATCAGAAAGCAGCCAGTTGAAGACTTTTAATTGCCTCTGTCTTTATTAGAAAGAGCAGCGTCGAATTGTGACAGAGTTAAGCCCTCTACTGTTTGCTGATGGTATCACCGGCACTGTTGGTCTGGACATCAGCACCCTATAGGGTGTATTATTATTAATTTGTGAAGATCTGGTGCTTGTGTGTTTTATCATGTGACCAACCCTTACCTGTTTAAAAGTCCTTCCTTCCCAGGTTTTAGTGTTGGATCATTGTTTATGTTATTTTCATGTCGTGTTGTGTCTGTGGCTGTTTTCACCCATTGTCTTCTGTATTAAAGATTATTTTGAACTACCTTCAACTCTGGACTCTTTAAGCCGTAGTATTGGCTGATCATAACATTAATGTAGATGTTTATCTGGTTCTTCCACTTATTCTTGTCCTGTTTTGATTCAATTACCCTTTATTTTGGTTTGTAGTTTATATTCAAAAGCATTGATAGACATGTAAAGTGCAACAAGAGTGGACAGGATGCCACAGACAAACACATTTAGTTATAAGTGTAAACATTAAGGTAAATTAGTCCTTTCCCTTTAATATCGAACATGTTTTTGGACTGGGGAGGTAAGGACCTGAGATCCCAGCAAAGATCCACACATAAAACATATAAACTCTACACAGAGAAAAACTTGTTAGAACTGCCTAGGAATGAAAGCTAGGACAGAGTACCAACCAATGCACTACTGTGATGCATTATTAATTAAATACAAATTGCATTTATATTCAGTTAAATTTGTAGCATAATTTTTTTTGTTTAAACCCAGAATATAAATATACAAACATATTTTTGTTTACAAATACAAAAGCTACTAAAAACAAAAACAATTTAAAAGTAGTGTCCCTTCATTTGTAAAATGAAAGCTTTACTTTTCTTTCCCCATAACTCCAATTCAGTTGCAATCTTGTTTCTATTTTTATTTTATTGTCATCCTAAGCTCCTATCAATTTAAAACTATGGATAGAGCTTCCAAAGGGGGACACTGTAAAATCAGTCTAATATTCACATTGAGTTCCCAGTGGGATTAAAAAATAAATTAATTAATTAATAAACATACACACAAATTTAAACAAAATTAACAAATACCTACAATGCGCACACAAACACACACAGACACGGACACAAAGCACACATGACAATCCCAACTCAAACAAGTCAGATGATTTACATTTTGGGAACCAGCTTTTTTTTGTGTCAACAATGAAAAAAAAAAGTGAAACACACACACATGCTAGTGAAGTGAGCACATGTGTACAAAGTGGTTGGCATCCCTGTATGCTGGGCACTTCAGCCATAGTAATTAGTGGGACCAGAAATTGAACCAGAGACCCTGAGTTCGCAAGGCTGGTTCTGTAACCACAAGTCTAAAACTGCCACAACATTAGTATGTAAACAGAATTTGGTGGCAAACAGAATTGATAAAATGGACAGTGAGTGTAGAAATAAGTAGGGGACCCTAATATAGTGGCTAGTGCCACATGCTGCGCAAGGTCAAAAACCAAACACTGTCTAACACTTAATTACTGTGCTTTATGCTGTAAATGCTCTTCTGATCTGTTTTCTTTGAGGTAATAGCCAGCTCTTCATTCATAATGCTGCCAGAGTACCGTGTCAATGACAACAAATGGACAGAACCTGGATTTCTATTAGACTAGTGCCTTTGCATTCCTGACAGGATGGACTCACTGAACTAAACATAGTTTTTCAAATTTTTAAAAAATAGACACCTGTTCACTACATAAACTGTACATGGGTGTCCAGCAATGTTGATGCTGCCTGCCGGCTCAAAGAGAAGAAGTCCCCCACTGAGCCTCAGTCCTCCCAAGGTTACTTCCTTAAAAAACAATTTAACAGCAAGTTTTTTCTCACCACTGTGAGTGGAGTTGCACTTTGGTGGAGCACGCTTGGGATACTATAAAGCTACTTAGAAATCATATACTAATGTACTTGCCTCAAGTTGGTGTATATTATTTTTAAAAAGAACAACCCAGTGTAAAACTGTGTGAAGGGGATTAACTGTCACAGACTGTCGATTGTATTTAATTGATGTTCAGCATTGTTTGTGGTTTGTGAAGCCTCACTGAGGTTGAACTTGCACATCCCAACAACATCACACAAAGCAGAAAAAGTCATTCAACAGTCCATGTCATTCATCTCGCCCAAAAAAATCTTTTATCAATGTCACAAGCGTTGTAACAGAATACATTTTATTGCTTTGCAGAAATTATTAATACAAAATAAAAAGCAAGGTAAATATTTTACCATGTGGACATTTGATTTAAGATACATTTCTAAGCATTTCATAGTTATCAGTAACAGTGCTTCTCTCACTCACTCTTTATCTTCCATTTAATCCTCTACTAGCATCAAGGAAGGGGTTCCCCAGGCTCCCAAAAAAGGGAGAACACTTGCACAGGCACTAAGCAGATACACCCAGGACAGGGCGCATTTGCTGGGCATACTCACACAGACACACACCCAAATACACAGATTATATGGGGTAATTTAGAGCATTCAATTTACCTTGAGTCCATGTTTTTGGACTGTGCTAGGATGCTGAAGAACTCGGAGGAAACCCACACAGACATGGGGAGAACATGGAAACTCTGCCTCAACCACTGTGCCGCCCTGCTACTATTACAATCATAAATCTTCCTCAGAGTTAATGTGTCTTTTTCAGATGCTTCATAAATAGAAGAAATTATTCAGTACTTAATTACCTACACAAAATAAACAAGCACATGACTAATATGACTTCCAAATAACAGTGTTTGCTGTGTTATCTAATAATTGTTTTCATTTTCGAATACAAAACAATTGATAAAATTTAATAAGGTCAACAAATTAATTTTTAGAGGTGGATCACAGCACAAAGAAATGCTGTGGAGGCTTGATAAGTACAAATCAATTTACAAAAATACAATATATAATTAAAAAGCATACTAAAATAATTCACTGTCACAGATGTGTAATGCAAAGTATGCATTCTGAAAATGGAGCAGCAGACTTTTTTAGGGTCTGCGACTTGCAAACCTGCACAGCACCAAACATGCCATAGTTCAGTGGATGTTGCTAAGCAGTCACTTTCATTTTTCAGACCTACTGAGGCTCTGTGAGAGCTCACTAATTATGTAAACATGACTAAGAGAAATGTTCAGCATCAGAGGGAGACCTGTGCTTTCGGCAGTTCACATTACCTCATCTCCAGATAATTCAAAAGAGGGGAGAGCTCAGAGGAATATTAATGATGTCTTACGATTTTGCTGAAACCTTTAACAAGAAGAAGAAAAAAAACACTGAGCCTTAACTACTCACATGACCACACTAGGTTTAATGTACGGTAATATGATTATTTAATATGATCAGATCATTCATTGCCTCTTCAGTGATGTCAGTACCTCTTAATGATGACCTATTCTATTCTAAGAGATCGAATTTTTAAGTAAATATTTTGGGAATTTTATCATGGAATTAAATTATCCATCCATCCATTATCTTCCGCTTTATCCTCTATTAGGGTCGCTGGGGGTTCCCCATGCTCATCCAGGGGAGAACATCTCGGGCGCTGGTTAGATACACCCAGGACAGGGCGCCAATCTATCGCTGGGCACACTCACTCACACAGACGCACTCTATATGGGGCAATTTGGAGAACTCACCACTAACCACTGAGTGCTAACCACTAAGACGCCGTGCCGAGCTGGAATTAAATATATGTGGAAAGGAAATAAGGACATTATAAATAACATTGAAGGCGGCACGGTGGCTTAGTGGTTAGCACGTCTCACATCTCAGCACTGGGGATTCATGTGCGAATCACAGTCTGGGTGGAGTTTCCATGTTCTCCCCGTGTCTGCGTGGGTTTCCTCCGGGTTCTCAAGTTTCCTCCCACAGTCCAAAAACATGGATTCAAGGTCAATTTAATGCTCTAAATTGCTCCATATAGTGTGTGTTTCTGTGTGTCTGTGTGAGTGAGTGTGTCCAGTGATAGAATAGCATACTGTTCTGGGTGTATCTGCCCAGCGTCAGAAATGTTCTCATGGGGCATGGGGAAACCCACCGTGACCCTAGTAGATAATTAAGATAATGAATGAATAAGCATAATTTCCAAACATAGATGTAAGTGCTGCAATAATTCAAATAAACAGTTTATTCAAGTTATCATCTAACTTAGTAACTACTGCAGGCTTTTCAGTAGTGATGCAATTTACATTTACTGTAAACCATGAGTCTTTACATTGTGGCATCAGCCAAAAAGAAGTGACCAGGTTTGCAATCATAAACCATGATCTTTTTATTACAACATAACTGGAATTACACTCTGGAACACACTCCAAACGATTCCCGTATGCCCCTCTTATATTCCCACAGCTGCAACACATGCTGGAATAACCGACAGGAACATCAGGCAGTCCAAGTCCTCCCCCTTCTACCCCCAAATACAAATGATTTAAGTAAAGCCACAATTAAAAAAATAATAATGATAGTAAACGGTGACAAATATTTTACTAAAAGTAAAAAAAAAAAAACAATATCTTACCAGAATTTTGGAAGTTTTTTTATTTGTAAAGCCTGACAGTGTCTCAATAAAATAAATGTCATCTAACAAAGACTTTCATGTCATTATCACAATTATAATTAAAACCAATAAGCAACAGAAAGGACATTTAAGCAGTATTCTGATTCTGGTTTCTGGTTCTAACATGCTTGATTGATTTAGGAGGGGTTTTTTTTAACTTGAACAACAGTTAGAAGGTCAAAAGATGCATTTCATTTAAGTCTTTTCTAAAGAAGTGCTTAACTAGTTATTTTAAGCATTTTTGCCAAAGCACAAGGAAGAACTATGTCTCACCCCAGTGACATGTTTACCCTCGAGTGGATTACCTTAAAGCTTTAGAAAATTAGAAAGTGGAATAAGACACATGCAGCGTATAAGAAGTTCTCCTTTATGCAATCTCATACTGATACCCAGAGATCAGCAGGATCAGTGATTATGGCCACATCAGCCTTTTTTGGCATAGCATGCTCAATGATGGCACACATCTTTAAGGGTCACACTGCATATCTAAACAGTTTTTCAAGGACGTCGCTCCAACAATCTTGCCCTAGATTTAAAGATTGCTGACAAACAGAAACCCACAATGGATCAAAAGTGATCTTTAGGACTTTGTTGTCCAAGTGTTGAGACCCACATAGGTCAAAATGAATTCCATTGATTAACAATATTACACTATTCATAGTTTTCCTAGAAATATTTTTAAATATTCTTTAAAAAATCACTGAGGTGAATGGGATATTCTAAAAGCAGATCTACTTCTGCAATGATGATATTCCAACAGACAGTATATACATTTACTTAAATTCCAAACTATTATATAGCAGGAATCTTGTTAGCAAAGGTTAAACAAAGTTCACATTTTAACAGCAGCAGCAAGTTTAACTGGGACTTCAATGGCAGTATGGTACAGGGAGAGAGGAAAAAAAACTAAAAGAAGAAGCCTGTTAGAAAGAGGGGAGGGGTATATGGGTCTGTCCATCATATAGGCCAGATCCCAAACCCAGAGAGAAGCCCAGCCTTCTGGACTCTCATTCTCAAGGACCTTTAAAGATCAAAGCTGTGCTTACAACAAGAAAGAGGGGAGCAGAGCAACACTGTGAAGCAGTCGAGCCTGCATGCCCTTGCACTGATTAGGCGAGAACATCCCACCCACTGATCCAAAGGCAAACCATCAGACAAGAGGTTTCAGAAGGAGTCTCAGTGAATCATAAGTTCCATCAATTCATCCTGAGCCCCCTCCTTTTGTACCTAGACAGAATGCCTTCTAATCCCAACACGATCATTTCATCCTTCAGACTGGAGCAGTTCATAAACACAGTATGCTTTATTGGACTAAATTGAGAGAATGGTTCTTGGAATAGGATCAAAATAAAAGTTTTATTCTTGGAATGTTATTTTAAGCACTTAAAATTTTTGAACAGAATGTGCCATGGCACAGTATTTACAAAAGATCTTACCCTAACCATAATCGTAAGAACTTTCTGGGTTCAACTCCTAGGCAGGGCAGACAAGGGCCTTCATTTGTAGAGTTTGAATGTTCTTCCTGTTTCTGATGGGGTGTACTCCATGAATTCCAGTTTTCTATACCAAATCCATTTCTATTCCCTATTCATATTGCTTAAATGTAAACCTATTAAGGTAATTACTTCATTTTAAATACCCTTAATTTTGCCTTACAAACACTGGGCCCCAGCACCCATTTGCAACCCTCATCAGGAAAAGCAAAGTACAAACGAGTGAATGAATTTACTTCTTCAGGTACTCAAGCATATATCAAAATATAAGTGTAAATAAACAGAGAATATTTTGTTAAAATGCATAACTTCTCCTTAAATAACTTTGTAGAATAAATAAATAAATTTGTTAAGTATTTGGTAATTTATTATTTATTCATTAATTAATTCATTATTTTAATTCTTTACTAGGGTCACGGGATGCAAATAAAGGGAAGAACGTTTCAGGCACTGGGCAGATACACCCAGGACAGGGCACCAATCTATTGCTGGGCACACACACTTACTCATACAGACTATATGGGGCAATTTAGGTTATTCAATTTACCTTGAATCCATGTTTTTGGACTGTGGGTGGAAACCGGAGAAACCGGTGACCCACATGAACACGGGGAGAATATGTAAACACCACTTAGATTGGGATACCAACATGAAATCTCCAGCATTAAGAGATGAACATGCTAACCACCAAGCCACCGAATCGCCCATTTATTATTTATTACAGTAGAAAATAAAGACATCATGTGTGTACAACTGTTCTAACCAAACTTTTAATAAGTTAATCTATTTTAGTGCATTAAATCAATATAAATGATTTACATAATTATTAATAATTAAGAAAAAATTAATTGAGAATACAGACAACCCACTTGGTACTGTTACAAATATAAAACGTATAGTTCAACAATTAAAATTCAGATCTTGGAGAGTGTCTACAGTCAATTGTATCAAGTCATTTTATTGGCAAGACCTCATCTTTCAGGCGAGGCTTGGCTGAGTCGTGTGGTCTCCATTGCCGGTGAGAGGCGAAACCACTACCTTCAATAATTAATCCAGCACAAGATGCATCAATCACTTCGTCTCAGAGACACAGGGAGACAGATACCAATCCTATTTATTTCAAGAAGAGGGAAAGGAAGAGGGGTGTGGATTACACAGAGCAGTGCTGGCACACCAGGCTGCCAGCCCATATGAAATAGAATAAAACATAAGCCTTCAGTATGTGTGGCTTGGCTCCCTTGCTATTTGATCCACAGAGCTGGAAAGACAATGGCATTTACTCACACAATCACATGTAAATATTAAGGGCAAAACAAGTCACTGAAACTGGCATGTATATACGACACTAAAGCACATAACCAGGACCTTCCACTTCTTTTTTATCCAATGAATAAACTAAAAGTCTACTACAATATGGGAACACAAACGTCTGACCCAGCAGTTCAATACCAAAGGTAGAAATCCATTTCTCCATCCCCTGAATAACTTCTCACCTCAGTGAACACGGGGGACAATGAAGACGGAAGATAACAGAATGTGGAGAAGTAGCGGTTGGGGGAGGGAAAAGAATTAAGAGCTGGGGATAGACACAAGCAGCAATACCAGGGTCCAAGCTAACGGAAGAAGAAGCACCAACATGACAGAAGTACAGAAGATTTTCTTGGTGGTTGTGTAATTGTAAATTGCAACTCTAGACAGTGTTGTTTTCGGCTTTATGTATGCATCTGGATGAAGTACGTCCAACATGACAATCGGCGCTGCATACTGTTTGTTTGATTATACACTGCACTTTTACACAGTTCTTATTTTTGTAAACATGTTTGCAGTAATACCTAATACCTAAAAAATAATATGCAATAAATACTCATTTTTTTTATTCCTTCCCGACCCAGTGGCCTAATAATTTAAAATATAAAAATAATGTTAAGAGACTCACTACACTTGAAATTATTTAGTTGTGTGAAATACTACTTTTGAGAAGTCCGTACTATATCAGAAGTACATCTAAAGCAAACTTTCAAGTACTCTATACATGTTTTTTTCAGCTAATTAGACTCAAGTGTAAGTAAAATGTACTTAAAAACCTTTAGTTGGTTGGTTTGCATGCTTTTCTAAAGTAAGGTTAACTTATTACAATTTCCAGTGTAGCTATATACATCACTAATATATGGCTGTCAAATGCATACTGAAATTTCATTTGCGTGCACCAATCATAAATTTTTTGTAACAAACTGATTAGTTTATTAGTTTGGATATCGCAAATAAAAAAATAAAAATTTTAATGAATGCTATTCTGAATTTTTCAAAACGAAAACCTTGTAAATTGCAAAAAACTTGAGAAGTAGCTGACAAACTTTGGTTTCTCAAATTTTGCAACTAAGCAAACAATCAAAGTAGGTGGAGCTAAAAGATTTAAATGGAAAATTAGATTGTCTGGAGCCAAAAAAAATCAACACAACAAAAAAATATATAAAAAAAAAGGCAAAACACATTTTGTGACTCTATAGTGTGGCCAACAGATTTTCAAGCCTTGAAGATATGTATACAGAAACTGCACTAAATTTCTAAGTTTGACTATATAATTACGGTCACTTATTTAGGAAAAATAAAGGAAGAAGAAAGAAAATCTGAGCAAAAACCATGTTCTTAAACCTCAAAGAATAAAAGGGTTGGTTTCTTTTAGAAAGTTCCCTATGGGTGTGGAGTGACCTGTTTATGCTACAACAGCAGTCAGCCTATTTTGAGCATCCCCACCTTAGAAAAGCAAACAGAACACCTGCCTTACAGATGGACATCCAAGAGAAAACGTTACAAAAGTAAGCATTGATTACAAACAATGGCTAATAGTTTGGAGACCTTACCTGAACCTTCTGACTTACACAGACATAGAGGGTGCTTGTTTTTAAATAAGGGCCCATCATCCAATCATTAGCCAAGCTTGGTGGTACTTGGGGGGGCTGACAAAATGTGATTATCTATTGGCCACAGTTTGTAATTGCATAGCTACTGATGTGCAAATGTGTTAATAGGAATCGTTTTAAACATACATTACATGCAATTACAAGTAAGCTTATGTACTGACCATAATATAGCAATTAAACCATAGACAAATGTTATGGCATGTAAATGAAGACAGAATTAGTTATGGAAATTATGCGCTCCCAAAAGAAGATGATAGCGAAACTCTAATCTCAGACATGACATTTGAGGAGAAATCAAATGCTCAACCTGAGACCTCTGCTTGTTGCATTATTCATTCTACTCATGCTCTGGACAGCTGCTCATAAAACGTTAAGGCATTTCCACATAGAAAACAAACAAGCAAACATGACCTTTAATTTCTACTCATTGCCCCCTCCCCAAATAAAGCTAATGAACATCTCGGCAAACACTTGCAACCAAGGCAAAGTAATTTTAATTGCGCACAGGCAAATGGCAGAGAAGATCTATTTACATGTTTGAAAGAGGATAAACGTTTAATTTACAAGGGCACTGACATTGATTAACTAAAAAAAACATGCGATAAGGGAAAAAAAGCATTTCTATAATTAGCTCATTTGCTTTTAAAGTTAAAGCCTTTTTGTGACAAAACCAAATGAAACATCTTAATATGACTCGTTCTAATTTATTAAAAGCAAGCAAAGCCTAAATCCAGCCAAATGAGGTCAAGCTATTCTGTTGGGAACGGAGCTGAAGTCCCTGTTGCTAAAACAGTGACACTAAGGAAGTGAGACAGGAAGAGGTTACCTACCCAGGAATACATATGCAGGCTGAATGACTGAAACTTTAAGTAAATCACACACAGAGACAAGCTACTGTACTGAATATCGGCATGGCCTTGGTTATCTTTGTAACCCAACCTGCAGCTTTATACTTAAGATCAAAACACTGCCATGCTGATATTCAGTGCTGCAGCACAGCCTTGAACATGATATTAAATCAACTTGTAAATGTAATTTTCTTTCTTTCTCACACTTTCTTTGTACCCTTAATTTTAATGTTAATCAAAATTTGTCACATTCACATCTGTTTAAAGTCCACTTCACACGGAATGGTCTCTTTATGCGTGAGTGGATAAACCAAACAGTTTCTCTGTGTAGGTAGCCTCTGGTGTTCTCCATTGCCATCAACTCTGACCCAGAGTGACACCACAGGTACATGCAAGGTCAAAAACATTACACCTAATATCTATAAACCCTATAACAAAAGGGTTATATACCCAGGGACACATATGCAGGAATGAAACGAGCGATACATCAGCACATCAAATTTCTATTTAAATTAAAATTGGAACCACATTCAAATCCAAAGTCATTTTATGAGCTGTATGATTACAGAGACGTGCAAAAACATGCTAGCAGATACACTAGATAGACAAAATTGCTCCATGTGTGGGTATGTTTGTGTGTCTTCCCTGCAATGGACTGGTGACCTTTTCAGGGCGTTTACCCGCCTTTCTTTCTATAAGCGCTGAAATCTGCTCCAGCGGCCTAAAACTGCCCCCATCATCCTCCCACCCCCGCTGACCAAAATCAGAATAAGCGGCTTAGAAAATGAATGAATTAATAATTTGTGTCTCGCGCATCCCCATGCATTCTCAGTTACCAAAAAGCCTTTCTATGATCAAAGGGACAGCATGAAAGAATGTAACTGGAAGATTGTGTTATTTCTGCCCACCTCTCTCTAAGGCCTGCTTCAATACCATGTGGATTCATCATATTCTTAGCAGGCACCATGCCATGCCAGTGCAGAATGAAGAGGATTATTCCTGATGGCAGGGTATTTAAATGTGCAGAAGGTCACTGCGGAGCACTTACATTTCCCAAATTCGGCTCAGTTGACTCTTTTGGCTTCCAGAGCTAAGGAACTAAACCTGGGTCTTAAATAGCTGTTACTCATTAGGGGCCTGGATTTCACAACAGCTTAGGTCCATTTCCTCACATCTTTAAAAAGGCTTGGTCCTGGAGATCAGATTTGCGCTGCACTATGTGGCGAAGGCACTTCCTAATGTTGCAGATGCCCATGTCACCAGAGGAGCCTGTTTTATTAGGCTTCGTAATACTATACAGCTTTATGCTGCCAAAATGACCAGTTTAAGTGAACTGCTCATTAAGCAACTAGTATAATGTTTTGAATAGCCTTTCTTGATCCCCTGGCTTTTTTGTTATTAGCAACCTCCCGCTTCTTTAGCTTTGAATAATTCTCCTATGCTAATAATCATTTGTGTACCGCTGTGTGGGTGGGTACCTATTAAAGTAACTGCCTGATACTGACCCAAATATTTTCCTAATCACATGTTCTAATACTTTAATAAAATATCTCTCTGCTACCCAGGATTGCCACATTACAGAAATGAAAATAAGGGACACCCGCCACAGTTCCTCTGTGCCATGACCAACATGAAAAAATTGAAAAAAACAAATTGAAGCAATACGGGACGATTCCCTAAATTACAAGACGGATGGAACCCTGATGGATGGAACCGGCACAACTGAACCATCTACATGGTAGCTTAACTCCGTAGTTCTAAAAACACCACAACAATTTAAACATGACCATTTAATGTCCTGTTAGATCTTTTTAAACATAGACTCAAGTTTTTTTTAATTACCAATATGCACAAATGAAAAGCATATAACAGAATTTATCTAATGATAGCTGAACACTGTTTTCCTCATATAAACATTTTGACACAGAATACACAAAACAATTGTGTAACCTAGAATGAATGAAATATATATATATATATATATATATATATATATATATATATACACAGTACATACACACACACACACACATTTATTTGTCAAATGCAGGAGGACTCCATATTTTACAAGACGGATGGCAACCTTACTCCTATCTCTAGTTTGCACTTTTGCTTTGCTTACTGATCAGTATGACAGTAAGTTAAAGGCATTAGTGTGCAGTATGTCGAGAGAGTTCCCATGTACATGTGTTTTCTGCCAAATATTTACCTTTCTGCACTTTGTGAACTGAGAATTATAACTTGTTCTGAATGAGATTCCACACATATAAAGCCTAACTGGACCTAAGAGAAATTAGATAATAAAAGTCTTTCAAACTTGTACTTTCAAAGCAAAGACTTCATTCATTCATTCATTATCTCCCGCTTATCCTATATTAGGGTCGTGGTGGGGCTCCCCATGCCCATCCAGGGGAGAACATCTCGGGCGCTGGGCAGATAGACCCAGGACAGGGCGCCAATCCATCACTGGGCACACACTCACTCACACAGACACACTCTATAGCGGGCAATTTTGAGAATTCAATTAACTTGTTCCATGTTTTTGGACTGTGGGAGGAAACCGAAGAACCCGGAGGAAACCCACGCAGACACGGGGAGAACATGGAAACTCCACCCAGATGGGGATTCGAACCGGGAATCCCTAGCGCTGAGAGGCGAACGTGCTAACCACTAAGCCACCGTGCCGCCCAGCAAAGACTTCATCAGTTAAATTTTGTGGTTAGTAAGCCAGTGGGTAAAGCAAACATTTTTTTTTGCAAAGCAACAAGAAAATAAGGGGGCATTAAGCATGCAGGACAAGCAGAAGGAATATGCAGAGAATAAATGAGGTGTCACTTTCAGTAAGATTCACACAATCAGCAGCAACAAGAGACTCCTTAATCCTTCTCAGTCTGCCATCAGTGAGTCACTCCAGTGCTGGTATGTGCCTGGTGAACATGAAAGAGAAATGCCCTTGGTTCTAGGGAAGGTTGCTTTCCAATGCAATCGTCTCTCTTGATGTGTGCCACATAAAAATTAGGTAATGCCTCTGTCCGCGCTCTGAGGAGCCACCACTGATAAGATGACATTAATCCAAAGAGTGCTTGACATCATATTAAATGGCTTTTCAAGCTATGTTGAAAATATTACATCTTTTTTACCTTCTGCATGTAATTTAATTTCGGCAATAAACAGAATGGCTGACTATCCAAAACTGCAGCCACCTGTAATTCTCTTTCACACATGCTGATACCTTCCAATCAATTAGAATGAAAACATTAATTAATTTAGTCTGAAATCACAACACACTCAGTCAAATACATTGCATAATCATTGCTAATTAACTAAATGTGTTTGCTTTTTGTGCATTCCCTGTCCTCATGGATCTGACTAAAACTGTATTCACTCACAATTTCCGTCTGATCTAAACTGACATGCTGTCTGTCACAAGGGAAATAAGTCACCCTTAAACCAGTTTTAATATATTACTTGAAAATGAGCCCACATTTGTGCAAACATGGTTTGTTATAAAATACAACCTAAGGATGGTATATATATTACATACTACCACAGAGGAAATGCATCAAAGACATTTCTGACAAGATGCACAAATACAAAGAGATTTGCCCCATCAGTTTTTATTCCCATATTGTCACTCATTTCCTTATTCAGAGGAATCAACCCCTCCATGCTTGTCACTCCATAAAGTACACCATGGGATAAAGTAGCCTATTCAATTCATAAATATCCCTTTAAGAGTGCTGCATCAGTGATTTGTCACTGGTGGCTTTTGGCAAGGTTGGAATTGATGTGAGAGTGACATGTGAGTTATGTATGAGGCAGTGGCAGGCTTTATGATTTCAGGGAGGTAGGCTCACCTACCACAGAACTCATCTTTCCTGTTAACAACCTCCTCAAGAGAACAATATTCATTAAAGAAGAGGAGATGAGCCATTTTAAAACTTTATGAATTATGAAAAAAAGCGTGGGTTGTCTCCTTTGACAATAATACGGCCTATTTTAATGTTTTAAGGCTTCAGTAGCAACTATATTAAAAATGCAATGCCTTCTGTAAGCACAGCGTTTATTTTCTGTAAAAAGAAATTAGCAATCGTGAAAAAATAAAATCACAGCATTAAGCTTCTGAATAATGCCTTGTTCCAATCAGGTGTCAGACAGCACAGCAAGAGTTGAACCACTAGGCAGATAAAACATGAACAACAAATAAAATGTGCAAATCGAACGGAACATTGCCTCATTTCCATTAAACAATAAAATAGCTCGCCAGCGTAAAATAAAGTAATTTCAAATGGCTGGCCTACAGGTCAAGGACAACTGCCAAACTGCTTTTGAGATTTTTCTTCACACAAACCTAAACACTAAGCATTTCCATTTCATCTATAAGGATTCTTATCGTTTCCTATTTGTTTGAAGTATCGTACATGAAATGTGTTTAGTGTTTGATAAACTGCACCTAAAGTGTATTTTCATATGCAGATTACAGGATGCTTGCACTTTTTAGATACCCCAGCTGCTCTGCAGGGGTGTGGATGTGTTAAACGACATGCTGACAAAGACAAAACAAAGACTGCACTTTATGTTCAAATCCAATATAATATTTCTGAGCACACCATGCTCATTGGTTTAAACATTCAATCCGACTAGCTTACGAACAGGAACACCATTTTTTAATCACAGTTTTAGCAAAGGGACATGCAGTGCTTGTTTTTTACCTGGCACAGCCCAGGATTAAGACCTTTTTCCATCAATGATGAAATAATACATACTGAATTACAATCATAAAATTGCAAAGGCAGATATCAAGACATCGGTCTGTGAGTTCAAAGAAAACAGAACATATAGCAAGACAACAGCCCTGAGCACATAAGCCATTTTTGGTGACAAGAACCGTAAAGGTAATATTTTTAAAAGCATATGTCAAAGTCATGCCCTTAAAAAAGTATAAGCTTTCCTTCAAGCCCATGAGCAAAATTAAACAGTTACACAAAATGCTTAGGTACAGTTATCACTGCTTAAGGATGGTTCCAATAAATATTAAAAGCAATTTTTTAAAAACCTTAGCCACTCCTGTTTGTGTGTGTGTGTGTGTGTGTGTGTGTGTGTGTGTGTGTGTGTGTGTGTGTGTGTGTGTGCAGATCTGAGCATATGTTTATGGCTACTATAGTTCAAGAGCCACTGGAACACGTTCTCGGTAAACCTGCTGTCAGGTGCTCAAAATAAAAGGGTGTGATGCTGTAAGGTCAGCACAGAAAGAGCGACAGAGAGAGAGAGCGCAAGAACAGCAGATGGTAAAAGATGGCAAAGAAAAGTGACCTTACCTCATTCGTGTTCCACCGGTGTCGCTCTTTTGGCAACGAGGAGCATTTTGGTAGACATTCAAGCAGTTTTTTAGGCAGGTATATTTTCAAATGTCCATGTTCATCTAAGAAAAATGAGTAGAAGATGTGTATCAGTGTTTGAAAAATAATCAGATAAAATAAGAATCTCAAAGAGTTGAATAAATCAAGATGTATTTACATAAGATATAAATAAAATAAGTCCAAAACTGTCTCCTTTTTTTTTCAAAAGACATAAAAATTAAAAATTAGGAATGCCTCAATTCTCTTTTGTAACAGGCTCTTTTCATTGAATTGACTAATTTTTAAACTAGCTATAATGAATATTACAAATATGGTCAAACATATCAGTTTTACTGGCAGCAAAATGTATAACTAAGTGTCCAAGTAGATAGATCTTTTCTAGAATTCTCTGTATTTAATGCACGGAACCTCTTTTTCTCACCTTACCATATGTTGGTCAACACAATTAGTGCCGTCAACCAATCTCATGTGTTTAGAAAAAGAAAAGCAGCCAGATATGGTCACATCACCAAAAATGTTAAATTATTTTACAATTTCTGTCAATAAAAAGTAATGAAATATGTAGTTTCATATATTGTAGATACACCCAGGAAAGGGTGCTGGACTAACACTCACTCATACAGACACACACCGTACAGGGGCAATTTAGGTAGGGGCAACTTGGAGCAGCCAATTTAAAGTAAATCTAAGTTTTTGTACTGTGGTAAAAAAGCAAAGAACCCAGAGAAAACTCAGGCAGACACAGGGAGAACACGAAAACTCCACCCAGATTGTGATTAGAACTTGGAGCCCCAGCACTGAAAAGCAAATGTGGTAACCACTACACCATCATGCCTCTTCAATATTTATGAACAGCCTACATCATCCTAGATGCATTTTAAGACTGATCAAGAAAAAAAAATAATGGTCC
This sequence comes from Corydoras maculifer, assembly GCA_019802435.1. Taxonomy (NCBI): domain Eukaryota; kingdom Metazoa; phylum Chordata; class Actinopteri; order Siluriformes; family Callichthyidae; genus Corydoras; species Corydoras maculifer. Next base: position 1,380,413 of record JAFMOD010000544.1, on the reverse strand, counting down.
CGAAACTAGCCCATGACTACGTAAACCTTTTGATAGAGCGCACTGCTAAAAGCATTCCTCTGCCATCCAGTAAATACCTACTAGGAAATAAATCAATATGTTTAGCTAGAATTACTATAAAAAACTTTAAAACCAGCTTAGTGGCTTAGTGGTTAGCAGAGTTGCGTCTCAGCGCTGGGGATGAGGTTTCGATCCCTATCTGGGTGGAGTTTCCATATTCTCACAATTTTTTCATGGGTTTCCTTCAGGTTCTCTGGTGTCCTCGTTGATTTTAAATGCTCCAAATTACCCCATATAGAGTGTGTGTGTGTGTGTGTGTATGTGTGAGAGAGAGAGAGAGAGAGAGCCGAGCTATAGATTCGCGCCCTGTCTTGAATGTATCTGCCAGACCTAACCCCACCCGCAACCCCCCCTACCCCCACCCGCAACCCTAGTAGAGGATTAGATGGAAGATATTGAATGAAGGAATGAATGTGTAGCTCATGTATGAATACGTTCATATTTGGGTATCAGAGGGGCATCAGTATCAGAAAATATTCACAACACCATTCTTCCACTTCCAACATCTGACAGAAGAACATTAATGCATGCTGCTTTATCTAAATCCCATCAAAATGGTAATGTAAAAATCTACATTACTCTAACCAGAGTAAAACCATGATTTTCTACTCTTTTCTTGTTAGAAAGCAATAGTACTTTAAACAGCTGCCTGTTTTTGTATCCCAGTTTTGTCAATCCCAGTTAAAACTGTTGTGGTTGAAGTTTGCTTAACTGTGTACTACTTGTTCATCCACACAATTTTTTTATATTTTGGATGTTTTTTTTCCCAACAATCACACCATTCTTAGTAGTCTCCAACACTGTTGCACAGTAAAAACCTTAAAAGGTTAGCATTAGTTGAAATGCTAGCATTAATCTAGTATGTTGTAGGCCAAATCAGCATTATTGAGAGTTACCTAAATTAATAAATGATTTCATTGTAATAAAATAATATAATACTTAAGCTGCTCAGTTTTTGGTTAGTTTATCAGAGCTAATATGTTCACTATTTCTAACCAATAAAATGACAGTGTGTATACATTTCTGTAAACATTTTCATAAATGTGCACCCAACTAAGTCTTAGTCTGGCTCATTATGTGAAATAGTGGAAAGAATCTGCAAAACTGAAATTACCATAATATAAGGGCTGCTTCTCCTTCAATCCAATTCACAGGATGAAAAATACCATAATATGAGAGAGATGACAACCACAATGAAGTAATATCAGTTCTTCTAAGGAATCCCGATAGGCCATGTTTGCTTTGTGAAATGACAGAAGCGGCATGTAAACTGTGGCAGTGTTGTCCCCATTGTGTATCCCTCACTCTCCCCATAGTTGTCACACAATCAGCTTGTGATATTGAAGACATTTGTCAAAGAGCACAATGTCATCTGTTTAGACTGTGAAAAATTTGGTTTGAAATGAATTTTGTTCATTACTCTCTCCCTGCCATCTTTACTGTCTCACCCCACCCAAAACACATTTTTTATCTAAAGCTCATGTGTGATTTGTTTTAATGACACTGAGCTAATTCAAATCATAATCCTAAAGCTTTATGCAATACAGAGCTTTTCCAACTGCCTCAGCATTTATTAGGCCTTATCATCATTTTAATGCATAATTTTAAATATGTAATTAATGTATGTAATCCACTAGCATGACTTTTTTTGTGGTTTAGGAGCAATGGTAAGCAAGGAAGGTTTCACTTATTTTGTCATTCCGTCATCAATGTGGTTTAGGATTGATTTGGTACATGTCACTGGAACTGCTATTCTTTCAGGCATATTCATGTGTGGTCAAAAAGGAGGAGCATGGATGTTTTCAGCTAGTCTCAGCTATGAGAAAAAAATTATAAGAATGACATTTATTTTAAGAACATCTATTTTTCAGAAGGAAAAAAATGGTAAAAGTTGCTACAGGACCAATAACCGGCAGGACTCTACTTCCCAGTACCTATATTAAAAGCAAATAAATCACTTTTTTTTGGTTATTAAATTGGAACATGAGGTTTAGGACTGATTTGCTACATGTCACTGGAATGGTCATTCTTTTATCCATATTCATGTGGGGTCAAAAAGGAAGAGCATGGATGTTGACTGATGGTCCCAACAACCAGCAGTACCCAACAACCAGCAGGACTCTGCTTCCCAGTACCTATATTAAAGTAAATCATTCATGGTAAATCTGTAATGTTAAACATGGACTGTGCTGGGCTAAATTATTTTTATAGTAGAAAGCAGACACTATATCTAGAATTATTAGCCTTACTCAATTAAAAGTGCAATGGAGCAGCTGCTTCAAGATAAAAACAAGGTGCTTCAGCACAAACACAGGCAAAAAAAAGCAAATCTCCATACCTGTATTCTGCACAATGACAATAAAGTTTAATCTAATATAATTTAACAATAGACAATTCATTATAAGAGGAAATATCTTTATCCTAAATATCTTATGATATGACCATATGTTTAGCTTCAAACATGTCAGTACATGTTTTGTACTGCATTTAGATTATTATGATTTATTGAGGCAGCACTGTGTCTTAGTGGTTAGCACGTTCGCCTCTTAGCACTAGGGATTCCCGGTTCGAATCCCCATCTGGGTGGAGTTTCCGTGTTCGCCCCGTGTCCGCGTGGGTTTCCTCCGGTTTCCTTCCACAATCCAAAAACATGGATCAAGTCAATTGCCCCACCCATGTATACGAGTGTGTGTGAGTGTGTGCCCAGCGATGATTGGCGCCCTGTCCTGGTTGTGTCTGCCCAGCGCCCGAAACGTTCTCCCCTGGATGGGCATGGGGAACCCTAATATAGGATAAAGCAGAAGATTGATTCATAATAATATTTTGGAATAAACCAATCTTTTGGAAGAAACATGGCTTTAGCCTGCAAATCAGGAGAAACAGATTGGTAAACTTACGGTTACAGAAATGTAAACAGGCTTGTTACTTATTCATTTTGTGTTCTGCAATAAATGTGCACAACATGCAGTCCGTTTTTTCAATTTCCTTCTTACAACATTGAACATGCCAGTAAAGAATTTAATTTCTTTCAGTCAACCAGTTCTTTCAACAGATGCAGAAACTGTCCATGGTTTTCGAGTTTTGTAAGTTTGAAACAACTTTTCAAAATCAACAGCAAGGTGCTGATGAACAGTTTCAGACAATTTGTGGCCCAGATTTGCACATACAGGTAACTTACACTCACCATCCACTTATCTGGTACGTTTTGTTTTTCTCAGCTCTAACACAGATGCACTTTATAGCTCAATTACTGCACATGTTTCACATGTTTCATCTTAGGCCTTCTTTTTGTTCTTCTTTTCATTTTTTTTTTGGCGGTTGGCAAACAGTTTTTCGGTGCATTTCCGCCACCTCCTGGACTGGAGTATGGAAGCAGCTGTTTGCTCCTCATTTTTCTACCACATCTAAATTCTGTTATTTAATCCATTTTCTATTCAAAAAGGCTAAAAACTTAAAGCCCTCTGTGGAATGTCCTGTACAAGTGTAAGATTATTTTGTTCCATTCTCTGCGCTAGTCCTTGTTTGTTTTCGTGGTACTTGTGACATTGAAACATTACATGTTTTATTGTTTCTAACTTATTGCAGTATTCACAGTTACCATCATTATGTTTTCTTCATTAGGACTAGTGTACTTTTTAGTCCTTTATGCCCAAATCTCATTCTTGAGAATATGTCTTCCTTTTGTTTCCCTCTACTTGTGACTCTGCCCTTTCCAACTTTCTTTTGAATGTTGTACATGTGTCTTCCCATCTGTGCTGAGCTCCATAGCCATCTTAGGGCTCATGCATTTATGGGACTTTTATTTTGACACCTTTTATTTGCTCCCCCTATTTTTTTACACCCATTATTTCAGTTAGGTGATTTGTGTTAATTATTTAATTCATTGTCTCGTTTTCTCATAAAAGCCTTCAGTTTTACAATGTACTGAGGATTGTTTTATTGGGTGGCTGTTGGGAGTTTTAGCGTGTTATGTTGTTTTTAGCGTCAGTCTGTTTGTTTTTAATTTGTTTCTATTTCTGGAAGCTTGCTTAGCAACTGAAATGATTTTGTTAATGAGCTGCTAGGTGTTCTGTTTAATAAATATCTGTTTTAACTTCACTCTCATTGTCTTCTGGCTTGCTCTGGCTTTGGTGCTAGCTCCTCTGTATCTCAGGTGCTCAGTCTATGCTGCCGGCTGAACTGTCTGCTCTTTTGTTTTTCTCCTTTCATTTTGTTTTTGCTGTTAATCATTCTAAAGTTAATTACTCATTGATAATAAGGGCTTTCTTGTGCGTGGATACTTTTGTTCTTGTTTTATTATTCACAATCTTATCTTACAACATTGAAAATACCTGTAAACCATCTGGGTTCTTTTTAAACAGTTTTGTGAGTTTAACACAATTTATCACTGAAGCTCCAAACTGAATGCAAACTAAACAGCACAGTGCTGGTAAACAGTTTCAGGGAATGTCTTTTTGTGGCAGACAAAATGCAATCAGCTCGCATATAGATGCCCTTATAGCTCTATGGACAATGACTGTATATGTTACATATCATAGGTCATTGATTGCTTCAAGCGAAGGACACATTGTTTTAAAACTGTAACAGCACTGCAGTGTCTGTTCCACTCATAACAGCACAATACACAAACATCGTCAGGGTCATGTGGTGATGTGCTGTGCTACAAATCACTTGTTTCTAGCTACCTATAGTTATTTAATAGATTTTTTAAATTAATGGTAGGTATATATCTTCCAGTCCCTTTTCAGGGATCGCATGAGGCTTTTTTTTACTCTTTTTTAACATGATGAAAGAGGCAAAAAGATACATGGTGGTATGATATGAAGTTATTTTAGCTACAGTTTTTGTTTTAACATGTACAGTAGCTAAAAGTTTTTAAATGTTGTTGAGTGATGTCAACATTTATAAACAACTTTATGTCAATATAGTTTGATGTTGCTATACAAAACCTATTCCTCTTTTACCAAAATTCCCATCCTCTCACCCCAAGGCTTATATTGCAGTAAAAGGTGAAATAAGGTGAAAAATTTAGTACAAGAAATAGACTGAGATGCAGAGATTGTGCAAGAGCTACTGGCTTTGTGGAGAACAAAGTGAAACCGTGTAAACAAAAATAAAATTTGGCCCCTGGTAAGTAAAACTGAGACTGCAAGAGGATCCAGCCACTGACTTGTAGCATCTCAACCTCATGTTAATGTCATATTTAGCATTTCATTAGAAACTGCAGTAGGACTTTATGTCAAAGTCAATGTTGCTGATCCAACTATAGCCACAAAGCATCTTCAGTCTACCCTGAAACAAACGAGCTTCATTTAAATGTGGTATGTCCCATACAATAAAAAAAAACATGCCAAATAGTGTGATCTAACTACCAAGGTGACCTATCACATACTAGAACTGTGCAACTCCAAACACTTAACTACTTTTCTGTGTATGGCTGTTATTATTAAGTATGGCTGTTATTAGTAATAGTGATCTATTTTGCCTACAGTGCCCCTGGGACACATCTTCTATAGCTTCTTGTCCATCTCTTTATGTTGAATTTGCTTGTGTGGTAAAAGGTGTTTTTTTTTTTTCGGGCCTGAAACTGTGCTTATAAAAGCATAGTCTGGGAGCGGCCAATTCTCCTAATGTATCACTTTTTCTGCCTATTTCTAATGATAGTGCCGCTGTGCCGGCTGCCGTCGCGACTTCTATGGTTTTTGATCACAACCCAATGGTTTCACACTGTACAGAGAAAATGCCATAATATTGTAACACAAGGGTGTGATGAGCGGAGTCTGTATATGAAAGACAGGCTTAAAATGATGATCAGATAAACAGTAACACCTGCCTGTGATTAATATCTCTAATTATGTCTCCTCCTGTGTCATATTAAAACAAGACAGTGAGCGGGCTGAAGGAAGAGAGCACAGGATCTACATGTGAAGGTATGCTTGAGACATTGTTATTTATATTGATTATACTGTAAAAGTCCAGTATTTGCTGAAGAACTTATCTTTGTGGCAAAATAAAGCCCTTTTTGTTTGAACCAATTGTCTGTTTCCTGGTGTCACACCCACCAACATACCACAATTGCCTATTTCCAATTCAACCTAAAAACAGTGAGATGATTTTGGTGAGATGAGAATTACTTAAGAAAATTAGCTGTAATAACAGCTTTTAAACATAACAGTACAGTGAAAACATTGTAGCATTTTCCTGCAAATGGCAAAACAATTTTTTTTTTCTGTGACCAAACAATAGGGTTGGGATTGGGCATGTTACATCATAACTAGGCATTTAATACCCCAATGACAGTTCAATACCAATTAAATCATATTTCTCAACATGTGTATAACTTTAGCTTTAACCTGCTGCTAGAAGGAGGCATAAACATGACTAAACAAGACAGTTAAGGGAATCGCATGTATTAATATACACAAAGAAATAATTACACAACAAAACAACAATAAAAAATACTCAGAAGATTATTGAATAAATCAGTGGTGGCCGTCAAAAAATAAAAATATCTACATCACAGACTGATTAAATAATTCCAAATGGCCTGTCCACTTTCTTTCATAGTGTTTCCCCAAGGTGTGCCAATTCCAGATATGTATTTTCTTATTAAAGTATTTAACCAATCACATTTCAGCATCATTGGTTGCCAGGTTTACATTTCTGCCTAGGCTTTCAATAACCAGCAGCATTAAATAAGTATTGATGACCCTGTTGCTTCAACCAATTAGATTTTGAGTTGCAACACAGGGCCTTCTAGAGGGCTCACGTTATGTTAGAGTATTCATGCACTCTGTTTGGAGTGTATTTTTAATAATCAAAACTATTCAGCCAATTATTATTATTATTACTTAAATACAACTTGACATTCAGCATTAGAAAAGGATTTCTTGATGGAACTATTTTAAACTGTTTTTAGGAAAAAAAATGAAGGGATGGATTTTGTGTACAGACTACATTTCTGCATAAATGTTGTTTTTTTAGTAGCCATAAAATAGTTATTGACAGGCAGATTAATTCAGACAAAGCATAACTGAAAGCCTAGTTATAAAATGCATGGCCTGCCATTGAAGTTCAGGAATTATAATCCCAACCAATACATACAAGACACAAGGAGGATGACAAAAATCAGAACAAAAAACTTGTTAGAATATTTAAATTGAGAGAGACTTGTGTAAGATCTTGTGATCTTGTGTAAGAACACTGTAATATAGAAACAAGGAACCCAAGATTATAGACTAGAAATGTCAAAGTATAGCAATTACAATTATGAAAGTACATTGACTAGGAATCTAGTAAAATAAAGAGGGTTAGGCATTTAAAAATAACAAACAAACTTCCCTAAAATTCTTGTAGGGTAAAATGAGAATAAAATTGAAACAAGGGGGGATAACATTCCTAATTATTGTGTCTCATTTAAACAAATGAAAACCCATAGGCCAACCATGATAGGCTAACAGACACACACACACACACACACACACACATTACTTAAAAGGTAGAGAAGAGAAATCTTAAACCAGACCAGAACAGAAATAAAGAAAATATCCTCCCTAAGAAAGTGACAACAGAATGAATGTAAAGGGACACGGAACTGTTAGGTTCCTATTTCCAGGTAACCCCTGGGTTTGTCGGTTTGCTCAGCTCACTTATTCTTCAGGCTGTCGCTTCTATTTATGCACCATGAATCACTGATCTCAGAAGACAGGGGTTGAAAATCATCGTGCTTGACATAGTGAAATTTTAAATCAATCTAAATTTATTCAAAGTGCCAATCTTTCAAGAACCAATAAGCATAAGCAGTTATAAAGAGGAATTAAATATAATGAGGAATTAAATCCATAAAGCTGATAATAAAACACAATCAGGAAATAATGAATGAAACACAACCTGGAATATAACACACAGAGTCCAAACTAAACATGGAGCTATAACAAGAACAATGACATCCGGGTGCTTTCTGACAAAAACAACAAAGCATGGGGCATCTTTGAATGTAGACAACCTTCAAGTCAAAGCAAACACATATTCATTCATCCATTTATTATCTTCTACTTCATCCTCTACTAGGGTCGTGATGGGGTTCCCCATGCCCATCCAGAGGAGAATGTTTTGGGCGCTGGGCAGATATACCCAGGACAGTGTGCCAATCCATCACTGGGCACACTCACTCACACACAGAGAGACACACAATATATAGGGTTCATTTAGAGAAGCCAATTTAGCTTGAATCCATGTTGTTTTTGGGACTGTGAAGGAAACACATGCGGACACGGTGAGAACATGGAAACTCCACCCAGATTGGGATTCGAACCAGCACTGAGATGTGAACATGCTAAGCCACTGTGCTGCCCTCAACCACATGACTTTATTGCAAAAAAGTACATTGTTTGGTTCAACTGTGTGAAAGTAACATTTATATTTTAATTTGTGGTTATATAAAGGTAAAAAATGGATCTAAAAATGACAATAACACACAAAATGACAATAACACACAAAAAACTGAATTCCCACAATCTACTACTTACTTAAATCCTGGCCATATTTAGTTAGTAATTCTTCATAATTAACAAGGTGGTTTGCTGCAATCTTATACTGTTTCGAAAATGTAATCCATCTAAATAGTGAATATTTACGTTGGAGTTACACTCCTGTGGCATGAGGGCACAAAAGGCAGAACCTTTAGATGGGAAGCAGGCTTAGGATGCAGATCAGGTAAGCAGTGACACCTGCCTGTAATTAACACCCTGTAATTATCACTCCTCTGTGTGTAGTAAAGGAGGAGGAAGAGGGTTAGAGAGGCAAGCCTGGTCGCATACATAATTATGGACCTGTGCTGTTGAGAAATTAACTAAAAACTGTAAAAAAAAAAAAGCCCAGTATTATTGTCATAGTGTTTTTGTATCAATACCCCCTTTTGTTGGTAAAATAAATACCACATACTCTTTTAGATGCATCTACCTCACCACTCCACACTGTAGGTGTAAAGTCAGAGACAGGGGTTCATTCAGTATGTGCAGATTGTGTTGTTCATTTACTCATACTTTATAGTTTCTAAAAGAATGCTGCCCAAGGGATGCTGATGGCTGACCAGTGTAGATAGTGGATTATTCTTGGTCCAGTAATGTAACTGAGGGTTTACACTCCAGCTGTGTCTGTGCATGGTAGATCCTGATACTCTGAAATCAACTTGGGTTTACCCCTTGCAAAGCTCTACCAAATTCTTGAATTGAGTTTTCTTGGCAATCCTTTTAATGCTGTTGTAGTTCAAGTTCAAGTAGTTTATTCATATAGTGCTTTTTACAACAGTACATTGTCACAAAGCAGCTTTACAGTGTTAAAAGCCTGAAACCCCCAAAGAGCAAGCCGAAGACACAGTGGCAAGATAAAACTCCCTGTTATGAGGAAGCCATCCTCTTTGAGTGGCCGGGCAGCAACCACGGTGTACCATTCCTTTTGCTCATGCATCTGTTACTGTCCTTTTACATTCCACTTTCCCCTAGATATTCCAGTGCTGACCTTGTGGACTACTGTGAATTTGTCAGTCTTGGTTATGTTTACTGAAGAACATAACCAAGCTGGTTATGTAATCCACAAAGCAACAATGTGAACGACCACACACACCCCTCACACACATTTTACCCTCCTGCCATCTGGGAAAAGGTACCAGAGCATCCAGGCCCTAACATCCAGACTGTGCAAAAGTTTCTTCTCCAAGTCATCAGACTCCTGAAAAATCAGGTATGAATAGGGTTGCACCTCACGAATAACTTTCTATCAATTAATCTAACTCTATTTTTTTCGATTAATCTAAAAACTATTACTCTAATGTAATTGTGATTGGGATTGAAATAACTTCTCCAAAATAATAAAAAATGAAAACCTTTATCCATTCATTTATTATCTTCTGGCGTTGGGCAGATAGACCCAGGACAGGGCGGCAATCCATCGCTGGGCACACACTCACACAGACACGCTCACATACACACTCTATATGGGGCAATTTGGAGAACTCAATTGAGTTGATCCATGTTTTTGGACTGTGAGAGGAAACCGGAGAACCCGGAGGAAACCCACGCAGACACGGGGAGAACATGGAACCGGGACTCCCTAGTGCTGAGAGACAAACGTGCAAACCACTAAGCCACCGTGCCGCCTGAAAACCTTTAACGCTGAACAATTTTCTTTAGTCAAACACAGCGCGCATAAGGACACTATTTAAATACAAAAATGCTTTAGCATTCATTTATTCATTATCTCCCGCTTTATCCTATATTAGGGTCGCGGGGGGGTTCCCCATGCCCATCCAGGGGAGAACATTTTGGGCGCTGGGCAGATACACCCAGGACATGGCGCCAATCCATCGCTAGGCACACACTCACTCACACAGACACTCTATATGGGGCAATTCAAAGAACTAAATTGAATTGATCCATGTTTTTGGACTGTGGGAGGAAACCGGAGAACCCGGAGGAAACACACACGGACACGGGGAGAACATGGAAACTCCACCTAGATGGGGATTCGAACCGGGAATCCCTAGCGCTGAGAGGCGAAAGTGCTAACCACTAAGCCACCGTGCCGCCATGCTTTAGCATTAACAGCTTTATCAAATAATTCAAGTATAATATAAAGCAAATTATAATGATGGTGGAATATTTTAAAATAAGTCTTACTATTACTGAAATGTCTTATCAAAAATACTGGAAGCAAAAATGTATCTTTTTTATCAAATAGTTTACTTTAAATTATTAAATTACCAGTTAACGAATAGGTTATTGGTGAAAAAAACTTGTACTTTGAGGCACAAATGAGATTTTATGGAATATATATGTTGACTTTATACAATATCCATCCATTATCTTCCACTTTATCCTCTACTAGGGTTGCGGGAGGTTCCATACACCCAGGATAGGGTGACAATTTATTGCTGGGCACACACTCACTCACACAGACACACACACTCTATATGGCGTAATTTGGAGAACTCGCTGAGCCATGTTTTTGGACTGTAGAAGGGTAAATGACCCACATTGGTAACTTTAGTGCACACGGGATTTGAACCTTCTCAACCTTCAGATTGATAGCCTAACACCCTAATCACTAAGCTACCACATCCCAACTACATCACATGTATACACGTCAGTGCACTTCAGAGAAGACATATTAAAGGTTAAAAAAAGTTCTTACCTCTCTAAATGGATGTTGATCTGATCATTTTCTAAAATGTAACATATATCCTAAACGAGATCCTGATACATACCAATTTTGACCATTAATTATAAACCCATGGACTGTTTAAAGTACTCTGTAACCTTTTTTTACTTTATGCTCTGGGAGACATTTAAGAAAGTCTGCTGCTTTTTAACCAAAGTAAATGAATGTGACTGAACTAAAGGCTCATTGCTTTTTCGTTAAAAGCATAGGAAATGGAGTTACATGTTAATTCAACTAACTCACAATATCTATATAAATTTGCAATTTTCTGAACAATTGGTTTATAAATCTATATATTTCACAGATACATTTCCTGATATTATAGCATGTCTGTAGAAAAAGATTTGTTCTCATTTTAGCAAAAGAGACAAAATGAATTTTTATTTCAGAGGTGAAGAGTGGTGATGATTTGCATACTTTACTATTATGCTTTTATTAATGGAGAATTTTAATTCTGGATACGCTCCTTATTACTAGTAGTAGTACCTAGTACTTTATTCTTTATTCCTTCTCTGTAGATTATGACACTAGAAACGGGACACCTGTGATAACTGCAATTTCCCCTTGTGGTGCGGTTTTATCCCATAGTCCAAAAACATGGATTCAAGGTGAACTGTGTGCTCTAAATTGCCCCATATTTTGTGTGTTTGTGTGTGTGTCTGTGTGAGTGAGTGTGACCAGCACTCAAAACGTTCTTCCCTGGATGGACAATGGTGAACCCAAATGTTACCCTAGTAGAGGACTAAGTGGAAGATAATGAATGAATAAAGAATTGAAATGAATGACAATTCATGTCAAACTGTGTCCTTTAGCATATTTTTCTATTGGCATGACCCTCTAGAAAGAAAATAATTACTATCAATAACGTAATAGGGATTAATAAAGTATTCTAATTCTGATTCTGACTAAAAATGCTACTTTTACAGTTGACATTGTTTCAACTCAGAGTTCTCCCAATTTCAGCAGCATGTCAAGCATGTGTTGTTCCCTCATGGAATATTCCATTCTTTTGTTTTAGAGGTCTTTAAATATCTTAATTATTTACAGTTTCTTTAGTTTTCTTTTGTAACCTTGACTAACAAAATGATCACATTATTGGGGCCTACATTGAAAGCTTGGCTGAATTATATGCGCAATGCTGATCTGAGAACAGTTAGAGTTTCGAGCTGAGCAGAAAGAATTAGCCTGACTTTAGACAAAAGAAAGAAAACACATAAAGTTGTAAAAGCTGTATGCTGGAAACTTCAGAATAAAGTAAGACAGATGCAACATTTAAACTGTCATACTGATGTGACTTCAATCCAGTTTTCTTCCTTAATGTGACTCAAATCTAATTTTTTAATGACTGTGTGGACAAGCCAAATCCAATCTTTTCTAATCAGATTTGAGTCACTTATGTGGCCGTAAATCTGATATGTATCCGAAATGGAATCCAAATTCTATCAAATGGGAATTCAAGTGACTTTTTGCCCATGTGTCTGCGCTTAGTGCTTTTTTTTGAGACAGTACAGAATCATCAGCTCATACTCACAAATGTCTCTGTGTAACATAAGTTGTAGGCTGGCTTTTTCTCCTGATCATAGAACTGATCATGTTCAGCTGTCAAATTTATCCTTTTAATCATAATCCACTGCATACAGAGCTTGCATAATTTGGCTAAGTCTACCATGGTGTCACACCTACTCCACCACCTCAACTTCCACCTGCTCCCCTTTCATCTCCTGCTTGCATGTTCTAATTCTCCTGAGTTCTAGTGCCTGGTCCTAGTTTGCATTCCTTTCTCCACTCCTATTCCTCTCTATTTATAGCACTTATTCTATTCCTTCTTGGTTTTGGAAGTTAGAAACATTCCAACAATTAAAATCTTCCAGTTTTTGTTTCTGCAGATATCCACAGATGAATTTAGTAGGTTTTTGTGACCCATATCTTTTTAGAATCCACAACAAATTTCCAGCAAGTTATAATTCAACACTTATCTTTACATTCACTGTTAGTATTTTATTAAAGAAACTTTACTTGCGTAAAGTATTTCATATATTTACATATATACATTGCTTGAACTGCAACTGGTAGAATTTTAAATATAGTACTATAGCTTCAATTTCCTTGTAAAGATAAATTGCCTAAATTGCCCCATATAGTGTGTGTGTGTCTGTGTGAGTAAGTGTGCCATGTCCTGGGGTTATCTGCCCAATGCCCAAAATGTTCTCCCTTGGATGGGCATGGGGACCCCCCACACCCTATTACAGGATTAAGCGGAAGATAATAAATGAATAAATGAATGTTATAATCACCATATTAAACCAGGTGGGGGGTCAGTGTAGTGCCCTGAAAAAAAATCTCAGACACTCATTATTAGATGTTGATACTAGTTATTCGGAAGAATGTGACCCCCATTTCTACCTGTTGCTGATTTATAGACTTTTTTGACACATTTTGATCAACTGTATATAAAATAATGTAATAATATGACAACTTTATTTACTTTTTTTGTCCTTCCCTGACATTATATCCAATGGCAAATTCTATTAGCGATTGTCACTTCAGGTAACACAAACATAGGGCCATGCATGGGTGTAGCTAACATTTGTGACATACTGGCTGAATTCCTTATTACTGTCTCAAATACAAAGTCTGCAAATACTTTGTATTGAATACTATAACATGATATCGATTTAAGTAGGTCAAACTGTGTCCCTTAGCATGATTAATCAGTTGGCATAACCCTATATAAAATAATTAATAATAATATAAAAATAATATAAAATAATTACTCATATAGTGGAATGTCTGTTTAAGCAGTAGTAGGGAACACATTTTTAAGTGCAGAGGATTGCTCATCCTTACATGACCAACAGAGCTGCTCCTTAAGAGTGTGTTTAGGAGTTTTTACGAGATTAGTCACACTAGCTTGCACCAGTCCCACCTAACAGACATGTGAGCAGGTCATAAAACCTTAGTGGGATTACAAAAGCAAATTTCAGATCAATATCTTTCAATAGACACAACTTTCACTGTCTCTGTCTTACTTCTCCCCATCTGTTGCCGTATGCTGGCTTAATGAGTGCCACTCTACATGTTTTTGCAGGTTCCCTTGGTAAGGTGTGGATGTCAGGCCAATGTACAGTTCAGTCATTATAAGTCTGTTCTGTTGCTTTTCTATATTATAGTTGTTATGCATAAAACCATAAACAAAAACATGTGTTGACACTTTAAAGGCATTAAATGTTGCAAAATAATACATTTTTCTTGTTTGAGCAAAAAAATAATTTAGATATGCAAATTGTGGCAAAGGTAGAAGGTGGAGCCTTCAGTAATGAATTTTGAATATGCTTTGACTTTTTAATTTATGGAATTTCTAAATAAATGCACCTGACTCTGGCCTAAATGACAACTTCTGCGGCTGATAATACTGGGACCATCAATGCCGCAAAAACAGAGTTTAGCATCAAAACATGATGGGTGAGGAAATTCTGTAAAGCCTGGTATTTCTTTGATGCATCAGTGTACACTGTTGGTAAAACCTATGCGGTCGTGTGAAATCCTCTCTCCGTTCTCCATTCATTTTACAACCACTGCCACCCCCCCCCCCTTACACAAATTCTTGCACTAAACACAACCAAATAAGACACATAAGTACCGCACTTCCTTGTAGTTCACAAGTCACTAGACATTACAACAGTTGGGTGTTATAAAAATCACTCTCAGCTACAGTATTGATCCATTCAATACTAATCTAATAAAGCATGCCTCCAGTGACCAAAGGGCCAGAAAAATGAATTGAAATAATAATCAGGGCACTGTGCTAGAGAAAGTGTTTTTTCAGTCAATCCATCAAAAAGGCGAGACCATGAATGTTATAAAATACACTAAAATAACAGAGCTACCCTTTCCAATATTCTTGTGAAATGTGAATTATTATTAGCAATGAAATCTTCGGACATCCTTCCTCCCATTCCATTCTGATGGAAAGCAGTAGCTGTCAGGGTGTTTTTTAGTACTCAGGCATTCTACTAAGCTACTGAGGCCTAGTATCATAGCTCAGCTGATGAACTCAATTGAAACAAAACCCTGACAGGTCAGCTTTCCAGACATTGCCATGTCATGTAAGTTTAGCTTTACCCATACCCTCATTCTGAGGATACCACACGGAGTTGCCGTAGTCTTATGCACAACGCAGCCATCCGTACTGGAGGAGGACTTGTCAGATTTCATCATATAGTCAAGACAAATAATTGATGAGATTTCTTGCTGAGCAAGGAAAGACATAATACAGAAGGTCACAATAAATTCATATGCAGCCGCTCTGCAGACAGCTGAAGACACAAAGTTCAGTGGCGCCTTTCCGTTGCCACTTTTGTCAGTGCTGTGTAGCACGGTGACGATTCAATTTGCATTTCTATTACAAGTTGAATCATGCAGTAATGCTCCCTGCCGTGCTTATTTTGGACCTTTTCCTGAGCAGTGCGCAGGTTTGGAAAGGGAGGTTTAAAGACAACGGCAAATGCAAAGAGGAATGCAACACACTTTTCGGGGTGAGTCGCGTGCATCTTGCGCATGGCATATATGTGGAAGTGTGCCAGTACAGGCCCATACACTATATTTGGTCACTCATGATGGAGAAGGTGAGACTTATTAAAAATGCCTGGCAAGCAGAAAGAAGCAACAAATATGTCTAAAACAAAACCTAACTGCCACTATTACTATAAGATTTATACTCAGCATTACTACTCACTGAACATCTAGATTTAGTCTTCTTCAGACAGTGATGGAAAACAGCTGTTTATATTTACTAAACTACTGTACTGAAGTAAAATTGTACTTTATTTGGCTGTCTATTCATCCAGTTTACTGCACTTAGAATTTTAAATTAAACTCTGGAATGATGAGGATGTATGCGATTAATGACTACACACTGCAAAATATTTAATCTTAACAACTCAAAATCTTTAAAAAAGTGTGACAAATCTTGTTTACTAAGTAAGATAAATAATCTAGTTTTTAGGGGGTTTTATTTTTAAAAATCTAACGAGATATTTTTACTCACTATATTGGCATTATATTAGATTTTGACATAGAATTTTTCAGTGCACTTGTGGGATTTGTGCTTATGTTCTACAGAATGGAAAAAAATCCATTTTAAAAGGATAAATAAGCAAAAAATTTTAACTAGTTTATTTATCTATTTAAGCAAAAAAAAAAAAAAAAGATTGTTTTTGCCTTGTTAAGATTTCATTTTTGCAGTGGTCCTGACCTATTTCATTCTACATTCCTGTAAAGTTGAATGAAGTCTGTTATATGTTCCTGAAGAAACTAAATAATTTACTGGCATTTAGGAGCCTTCAGCAGTTTTCTCAGACCTTCTAGTGAAAGCCATTTCATTCTAATTACTCATAGGCCATGGCTAGTTTTTTTGTCCACTGCAATGATTCATTTATAGTTAAAAAGATTTAGATGCAGTAGCTTAGTGGTTAGCATGTTCGCCTCGTAGGTGTGAATCCCAATCTCCATTTCCATGTTCTCCCTGTGTCCGTTTAAGTTTCCTCCGGGTTCTCCAGTCTCCCACAGTCCAAAAACAGGTATTCAGGATAAATTAAATGCTCTCAATTGCCCCATATAGTGCACAGCAATATATTTTTAAATAACAATCAAAAATGTGTTTTAATGATGCAGGTGAGCACACTGAAAACTTCACAGGGTTTTCTAAAAATTTGCACCTTTAGACACAAAACTGCACAAAAGAAAGTACAGATACATGTAGTGTGGTACAGCATTTTTATCTGTTTTTTACAAAGCCAAGAGGATGGAAATCATGAGTCAAAAGGTTTTTATGCAAATACTGAACACTGTTTTCAAATCATTTGTTTGCTTTATGAATGGGGCTAAAAATCGTGAAAATAAAAAGATTTTTGTACTGTATGTGTTGATACTAAGCAGATGTGTTTCTGAAATTTTATTTTATTTTACTTTCAGATTCAGATTTAGATTTGTTTATTTGGCATGTATAAATTTGTATTAGACACAAATGTACAGTGAAACACAGAGGTGACTACTCCATACACTAAGCATACTAACGCCACATTACTCTCCTGTCTTTAATAGATCTAGTTTGCTCTGTCAATGGAACTATGATGGCAGTGCTGTTTAAACATACATTTGTGGATGACAGTTGGAGCAGAGACTTGTCTGTTTTCACTGTCTTTGTGTCTCTGGCGGGATGTAAGAAGGTTTAAAGTCAATGAAAGATTTGGCACACTGAACGGTTGTGGCTGAATGTCTCTGTGTGTTTCTACAGTTGTATGTGCTAGCCATATGCTGGATGTCATTAATAGAACCAAGCTTTGGTTCTGGAAAAGCCTGTTTCCAACCCTCATTGTGTCTGGGCATGTTACACCATGCCAGTCTATTATTAGACGCTGTGCTGCAAGCCGCTACCGACTCCTAGGAGGATTTATAAAGCATCAGCCTAAACACTAAAAACATGTTTGAGGCAAGGACATGTCCACTCATGGAGCAAATGAAACTGAGAGCCGATGCAACATCTGCCCGGCATTGACGTGAGGTTCGTATCAACAGACTCATTTTAATTTGCCACCGGAGAGAGGATTATCAGTGCTCCTGACTGTAATCTTTCTTAATTAGGCTGGCACCTTCCCACTGAAACTTTAACGTTTGCTACACATACCATGCAGCAAAGTGGGGAGGGGTGAGTGTAGGTTCGGAATTTCCCATTTTATTTTTGGGCATCCACTGACCAGTAAGTGAGCTCAAAAATTGGGTTAGGCAATACAGCACGCTGGTGATGGTTTGTGAAACCAAAGCCAGCTGGCTGTGCTCACTCAAGAAAAAACATCAAAACCAGACCAGACAAATATGTGTTCACTGGATGTGTCTCTCTGTATGCTTGCTGCATTTTAATGATAAAAATGGTATGTTACATTAAAATGTACAAAACAATTAAATTTTATCTCACGTACATCAGAATTGAAATACCTACACATTACACCTACAGTGTACAGTCAGGTGACACGGTGGCTTTGTGATTAGCAAGTTTATATCTCAGGGCTTGGGATCCAGGTTCAAATCTCAGTCTGGGTGGAGTCTTCGTGTTCTCCCCATAGCCTCCAGTTTTCACCAAGTTCTTCGGTTTCCTCCACAGTCTAAAAACTAATCTGACCCTATATAATCTGTATGTGTTTAAGTAAGTGTGTCCAGCAATAGATTGGTGTCCTGTCATGTGTGTGTCTGCCCTGTGCCCAAAACATTATGCCCTGTTTGGGATTCCAGGTTCGAATCTCAATCTGAGTTTCCACGTTCTCCCCGTGTCTGCGTGGGTGTCCTCCGGGTTCGCCAGTTACCGCCAACAGTCCAAAAACATGAATTCAAGATAAATTATATGCTCTAAATTGCCCCATATTGTGTGAGTGAGTGAAGTTGCCGAGCAATAGATTGGTGCACTGTCCTGGGTGTATCTGCCCAGCACCCAAAACATTGTCCCCTGGATGGGCTTTGGAAACACCCTCCCTCCCCACGACCCTAGTAGAGGATTGAGTGGAACATAATTACATTTACATTTAGTAATTTAGCAGATGCTTTTATCTAAAGCAACTTACAAATGAGAACAACACAAGTCGGTAGTTGTGAAGAAAACCAGCTACACTGAAGAATTATCAAACCTGATCGTCATCTGATCCTGCACCCCCCCCCCCTTTATTCTTTCTTTTTTTTATTCAATCACTTTGCACTGCTCACATACACTGCCTAGGATGCCTGTAGAACCTCAACAGCTAGGATGCCCACAGTGGTAATAAAATGACATTAAATAGAAAAAGCAATGTACTAATTTTCACCTAGAGCTGGTCGTCCATCCATCCATTATCTTCTGCTTTATCCTGTACTAGGGTCGCTGGGGGTTTCCCCATGTCCATCCAGGGGAGTACGTTTCGGGCGCTGGGCAGATACACCCAGGACAGGGCGCCAATCTATCGCTGGGCACACACTCACTCACACTCTATATGGGGTAAATTGGAGAATTCAATTGACCTTGTTCCATGTTTTTGGACTGTGGGAGGAAACCGGAGAACCCGGAGAAAACCCACGCAGACACGGGGAGAACATGGAAACTCCACCCAGATTGGGATCGAATAGTGAATTTCTAGTGCTGAGATGCAAACGTGCTAACCGCTAAGCCACAGTGCCGACCCAGAGCTGGTCAAATTAATTAAAATATTTTTTACAAGGGCGGCAGAGTCTCTTGGTGGTTAACACATTTGCCTCTCTGGGGACTCCAGTTTTGAATCCCAATCTGGGTGGAGTTTCTATGTTCTCCCTGTGTCTGCATGTGTTTCCTCTGGGTTCTCCAGTTCCCTCCCACAGTCCATAAACATGGATCAAGGCAAATTAAATGCCCCAAATAGTGTGTGTTTGTGTGTGTCCGTGTAAGTGTGTGCCAGCAATAGATTTCCTGTCCTGCATGTATATGCCCAGTGCCTGAACCGTTCTCCCCTGGATGGGCATGGGGAACCGCCTTACAACCTCAGTAAAGGGCTAAGTGAAGAATAATTAATGAATGGATTAATTTTTGTACGGTTTTTATTTTAAATTATATAAGAAATGCCTCATCTAATATTTGGATTGAAGCCACTTCTGCTGTTTCTAGCAACAGCAGTTTAAACAGTAATGTAGGCTGACTGCACGCAAGCTGCAAAATATTGATACTAAAGTAGCCAAAAGCATGAGACAAAAAGACTTTCTGTGTCTGTAATATCACAGCTATGTCATGTGCATGCTGATTTGGTGATCGTGGGTAACTTAACCTGGAAGTGTTGGAATTGAGTCAGTCAGAGCACCTGTTTCAAATAAAATGGTTCAGATTTGCCACCACGCTGTGTAAAATTTGTGAAACGTTTGTAAGAAATAAAAGTAGCACCATGACAAGCCTGTTCCAGAACCAGAAATAACCACGCAAAGGAATAAGGACAACAAATAATCCCATACATACTCCACAGATCCTGATTAACTAATACTCCTACAAAGGATAGTACTCCTAAATTAACAAATTGTTATAACGGTACAACTTACTCAGTGATTCATTTGCAAAATTTACCATGTATAATAAATCTTTTAACCAACCTGTTTTGTTTTCTTATGTACTCTGAATAAAATCAGTAATATAGATGCGACTGCTAAAAAAGAGGCGTTGATAGTGCTGAACTGCACTTTATATAATCTTTTTGGTGACTTTATTGTGTAAATTCATTAATTCATTCATTATCTAACACTTAATCCTCTACTAGGATTGTGTGTGTCTGGGGGGGAGAGTCCCATTGACCATTAAAACATGGTTCGCACGTTCACCTTTCAGTACTATTTCAAGTTCGAATCCCAATCCTGATACACAGTCCAAAAACATGGATTTAAAGTAAACTGGATGCTCTGAATTGCCCCATCTGGTGTGTGTTTGTGTGTGTGTTTGTGTGAGTTACTGTGCCCAGCGATAGATTGTCGCCATGTCCTGGGTGTATCTGCCCAGGGCCCCAACTGTTCTCCCCAGAATGTGCATTGAGAACTCCCTCACGGCCCTAGTAGAGGATTAAGTGGAGGATAATGAATGAAAGAATGAAGAGGAAGACATGTGCAACCGAATTAGGTACCATTTTTTGAAGATGATAGATTCAGTCAGAGGTTATAACTAGACTGGTTTCCTTCATCGTCATAAAGTTGTTTTGTGTTGTTTTTGTTGTGAGTGAATGGATGGTTGGATGGTGGAGCCATTAATCAAAAGAACTCGACAAGAAACAGCTACAGATATGGTCTTGTGTGAGGGTTAGTCTCCTTCATCTCTGAAATTGCTCTAGTGTAACTGCTTATGCAATACGATCAAAATCATTTTGGTGCAGACACCAAGGTCAATATTTTAAGGTCTGGTGAATAAGCTGATGGCACTTGGAATTATTTCAGTACAGGTTTTCTTTAAGCTCCAATTATGAAAGTCTAAAAATTATTAATGATGTAGTGATATGGTACTGTGACAATGTACAATTTTACTTTTGACCTTTGTGTGCTTAATTATTAAAACAATGCACTCCTCTTTTTAACCTTGAGTAATACGGATGTTCAAAGGGTCAAGGTTCACATTATAAGAAAGTGAGATAATTTGAGATCATTATTTTCTGATCTAATATTACGGCGCCTGCTTAAGTCAAAATCTGATACCAAATACTTGGTTCAGCTCAGGTATCTGCATCAACTGAAAAAACAGGGACTCCTTATGTGTTTTCAGCCTTAGCCGAATGCACCCATCCATGAAAATCCCATCTCAAGGCGAAAGGAGGTGAAGACCTGAGAGTACTCTCTCTCTCTCTCTCTCTCTCACACACACACACACTAGACAATAAAAGAACACGCTTCAAGATCCCCACTAAAGCCCTTTATCCTTATCATAACCACTTCCACAATTACTCACATGAGTGGTTTACCTGCTTTGGACAGGACAGGCTGTATTTTTTCACTGCCCTAGTGATACAAAAACCTTTAGGCTGCATGTGTTAACTAGGTTGCCAAATGCAAAAACACAGAACAGTTACATTATACTGCATGCAAATGTGTGTGTTATGGGATGGAAGAAAACAACTAAATGGCTGATAATACAAAGCAATGTTGTATTATCAAGTTCACACATATGGCACATCTGCAGATATTTTCAAGTTAAAGACAAAAAAGAAAGAGCATTCGCCATTTATAAGTGAGTAAGCAATATGATGACAATAATGGCATCACACTTTTTTCTAGAAAACTAACTAAATAATGAACATTTTGATGGTTATCATACAATAATAATAATAATAATAATAATAATAATAATAATAGAATGTTTTTATATCCACCTTTAAAGAAACACAAGGCACTTACAATATAAGAAGAAAAACAATAGTATAAAAAGCAGGAAAAACAGGAGTATAGGAACAACATCTTATAGAATAGAAAAAAATAAAATAAAATAAACAAAATAATAAACAAAAGCAGATGACAAAAAATTAATTAGGTTTCTGTAAAAAGAAATATTAGTACTATAGTACTACTTTAACTGGCAACTGTCACACAATATGGTGACTCCTGCTGTTTAAATGGAAGATAAGAGGTGTTGAACGAAGGTCTGTTATGCACTTGTTTTGAGTGAGTCTAAATCTTAGTAAACACAGCATCATAAAACAATAACTTGTGATAGTGACAGCATGCTTTGGTCAAAAAGACACTTCAAGGTTTAAAGAAGGCTCTGAAAGCAAATCCCAGTGGAGAAGGTGGAGGATATAATGAAATCAAGAAGTAAATAAATGAATCGATGAATGAATAATAGATCAGCAAGCAAATGCCCCCTTTGAGCAATGCCACAGATGCAATATTAATAACCAGCTCTTACTGTTCATCTCTGTGTCATCACTGACACCCTTAGGAGCAGCATGGCCGGAATAACACACAGCTGATCTGTACATTCGATCCGGATTACGAATTTTCTTCAGTCCTTTAGGATGCAAAAAAGAAAGTAAAGAAAATGAAGAGACTAGGGAAAACATTTCCAGCTGCACAAAAACTTAACAGAAATTCTTCTACATACACAGACTGCATTTCTAAGATTCGCATCAGTAGGGCCTGGAGAGAAACATCTGCTTCTTGCAGGTTTCATTTAGTCAAATTCATGTTTTTGTTTCTCTTTCTTTGATTGTGTAAATAGTGAGGGGTTAAGAGAACTGCTTTGATTTAAGATGCTTAATTTTATATGCTTAACAGAAAAATATAATTTTGATGCAGTAAAATAAAGACATTCTATTCTATTAAACACAAAAAAAGTCTTAGCTTATATATTTATTATTGCTTTAAAAAGTGTGTTTTACGATCACGCCTCCATGCTGAAAACCAATTCATTCCACAGTGTCAGAGAGCCTCCTTGTGTTTTTGTTTTCTTTTCTCGCCTCCCACTCTTCTTCAGTTTTGCTGATGCATCCTTGGGTTGAAATATCCAGAGAAATTTCCTTGACTTAGCAGGATGGCGGCAGTAACAGAGCACTTTGCTAAAAGTGTCTCCACATTCCAACACTGACAAACTGACCAACCCTCAAGATCAAGATTTATTAGTCGATGGGTCTATCTAAATTTTAATAATTATGAATTGTTTTATTCTTTTATTTTTTTTTAATATAGTATGTACATGTGTCATGTTAAATTTTAGCCCAAGTTTAATACATACATCAAATTAACTTTCAAGAAACAATTCTGCTCTGAAGTATAATTTGTGTCTGCTTTATTGATTAGATCTTTTTTTCCCTGAATCATGCCGCTCATATTAACAATGGGACGGTGTGCTGTACATTTGGAGATGTTCCTATTTGAAGATTTTTGCAAAACATTTAATCTTAACAACTTTAAAAATCTTTTAAAATGTTAACAAATCTTGTTTTTCACTTCATCTGGTTTTTCATACCTTTAGAAATCTTAACAAGGTTCATTTTCTTACTGTATTTGCAGATACTTTTACTTGATTCATGTACATTTTTTCTTGATTTGTGTTGATTTCTCTCATTTTTTTTACATATTTTTTTTTACATAAAAGCGTCAAATCACCACCCAAAACAGACAGCACTTAAATACAAATGACAATATATTCTGTAATAATTCAACTACATTCTCACGTTAGGAAATCATAAAGCAACATTGTATGCAGTTTAATTAAATGAACATTGAATTTAATGCTTATGCACATTTTTGTGAAAAATGCTAATGCAGCATCAGTTACAGCAACTATTTAATACAGTCTAAAATATTTTAAAACCTCCCTTCCCAGTACAGTTTTCATCATTTTATTAAAACATATTTCAACAAATAATGCTTAATTGATTTGTAATATTTATTAAACAGACTTACGCTTTTGCTTACTGGAGTTAATAACAATAACAAATAATATACATTAAAAAAAAATTCTAAATGTATTTAAATATTCATATTAGAGAAGATTGTTCTTGATATATAATGTATGTCTCTTTACTTTTTTTTGTCCTTTCAAATGTGTCATAAAAAAATCTTTAACATGCTCCAGTTTACCAAATCAATATTTTAATAATCGATTACCTTGGAACTATTTAAATTGGTTAATATGCCTCTCTGATACAACAAGCCAATACAGCTTTTGTTTAAATGCTGTCCATGGTACTAATGAAAGGCTTAAAGTGATGAGGGTCAAACTAAAGAGCACAGGCACACTGTGGGGTGCAAGAGATATTACCCATGTTTTTATAGCAGCCTCTAACAAAGAACAGCCTGTTCTTGTGTGCAAAAGTCTGCAAAGTACTCAAGCCGCAGAGAGCACCCCTTAACATAATATGCTTTCAAGGACAAAAGGTTGCAGGCTGGACAATAATTTAGGGGTGGGGGGGTAGAAAACTTTACACACACAATGTCCCACTTGGATTGCCTGCTCCTATAGTCCTGAAATGATTCAGCTGAGACTGTAAAGTAGAATATATTGAACATCACATTTCTTTACCCACAACACAGAATCTGCTATGTGAAAGTGTGTGACACGCTCCTCCTCTGCACATTGACATCACAAGCAAAGCAAAAAATAACGCTCTGAGAAAGGTGTCTCAGTTCAGATGTTCTAAACTGCACTTGGCAACTAGAACTATATAGGAAAAAGAACATGGATGTGGCAAACCTAACAAGCCCACTAGTGTTTGTTTGCATCTGTAAAAAACGCAGAACAGGTAGCCCCAAGCCACGTAATGCTTTCTACGTACAGCAAGCTATCTCTTTATTCCAGTACTCTTGGTCTCAGTTGACACGCTGCGCATAGTAAACCAGAAATGCAACGTGGCTACTAGCACAGCTCAATACCACCCCCCTGTGGACAGGCACTTGTTCAAACGCCTCGCTTTTTCCCTCCATTTGTTTAATGAGCGTCGTGATTTTACAGCCACGAGGTAATGTGCAGATAAATTATTCCTGCTTTTAATTCATCGTTGTGATTCCAAAGAAAGTAACATTTTTATCGCATCCCTAATTTATTCACCAATGTTGTTATAATCCCAAATCAAAGCACCCCTTTCTTCTTGTGAATACATGCAAATCCTATGATATTTCTTGATATCGCAAGTTTTATTATTGCTTTAAACACTCGTTCCATAATTTGGCTAGAACAAATTATCCTTTACATACGATTGCATACTTACTTAAGACCTAGACTAGCAAAGTAAATTGTAATTTTCATTATTTTTACTTTGCCGCACCGTTATAGTAACCTCTGCACTGATCAACCTTACCAATTACAATATTTTATTATTATTTATTTAAACTTCACAAGTAGGATTAACTTAATATACGATTCTCTCGGTATTTTATGTTAACGGGGTCATAATTAAACATCTGCAGCTCTAGAAAGAACGTTCTGTATCTTTCCAGGCCACATGTTTATCACTAAATAATTTGGACTGAAATGCTAAAAATGTACAACCACGTCGCTTGAGTTTCCTAAGACGCAGTGGACACTTTTAGATGAGTTGTTTTGTTTGTATCTAAGCAAACATAGGATATAAAATTAAGGAGGATGAATTCTGATAAGGAGAAGAACAGTTTTATTTGAACTTTACCAGCTTATTTGGGTTTTTCGTACGATGACGTAACTTTAGAACAATCACAACACGCTAACCGAACAGACTTCCCGCGGTCCAACACGCTCTCTCTCTCTCTCACACCCTCTCTCTCTCTCTCTCTCTCTAACTCGTCCTCTCTCTCTCTCTCTCTCTCTCTCTCTAACTCTCTCTCTCTCTCGCTCTCTCTCTCTCTCTCTCTCTCTCTCTCTTAGTGCGTTTGTGTTTAAAAGAGGATTGAGAGAAGGCGAACTGGTAACTTATGAAGATATTATAAATCTATGGAAACTGGCGATCCAGCATCCGAGCCCAAATACAGCATCATGAAAAGTTGGTTAAGGGCATTGGGAACGTATCAATGCCAAACTTGGAATTGAGGTCAAAACGGTACACCTGACAACTTTTTCCTTTTAAATCGTGCAAATTAGAAGAAGCTTGCGAAATAAGCAAGAGAAGTTAGTGAACGAGCAGCGGGCTTTGAGTAAGTTTGCTTCCAGTGCAGCGCAAACGGAAAGAGCTATGAGACATGTCAGCTCTCCTTAGCTTTATTCCATTTGATTCATCTTTTTTCTTATTAGTTTTCTAGTTTTAACTCAATGCCGCACGTTGCTGGCTAGTAGCTACCATTGCTGTCTTAGTAATGATGTCTCCGTTAAGAAATAACGAGCGTGTCAAGATGAAGGCGCGCATCCTTGAAGCCAGAAAGCTCCGCGCCGCGCAAGTTGCGCTTCGACTCCGTGCGCTTCTGAACATTTCCCATCTATTCCCACTGTTGCCATTAGTAGTAAGTAAAATCATCCCGAGCGTTGCTTCTTACCTTCCGGCTTGTTTTCGGCAGCCATTTCCCCTCCGCGCGCCACATCCTCCTCCTCCTCCTCCTCTGCGCGAACGTTGGGTACCACGGGCGCGTGCACGCTGAGGACGGAGCGAGGAGGGAGCGCGGAGCGGGAGGCAGAGCCAGCGCCGATCTGCTATTGGCTGAGCGCCGGAGAATGACCGTAAACCGCCGAAATAGGGCGAGAGCTCCCGGAGAAATCGCTTCCCGATCCAAGTGTCCGCTCGTGATCATTGGGCGCTGGAGGGATGATTAGTCGCAGCTTCCACGCCCCTGCAAGAGAACACACCAATCCAGAATGAGCACACGGCTGAAATGTGCGCTTCAAGCCAAGTACACAAGGCTGAGGAGGATGCTTTCTGTCAGATGCTGGAATCTCAAAAGGCACGTTTGGAGTTTATGCAACTAGCCCTGTAGTTCTTATTTAAAACCTACTTTAATGATGTGTTTGAAATACATTTTACATTTATCTGTTTATTCATTCGTTCATTCATTCATTTTCTTCCATTTGATCCTCTACTAGGGTCGTGGGGGGGGCTTGCTCATCCAGAGGAGAATGTTTTGAGCGCTGGGCAGATACACCCAGGACAGGGTGCCTAACTATTACTGGGCACACACTCACTCATAGAGATACACACATGCAATAAACGGCCACTTTAGATAGGGGCAAGTTAAAGCAGTTAATTTACCTTGAATCCATGTTTTTGGACTGTGGAAAAAAACCGGAGGAAACCCACATGGACACGAGGAGAACATGGAAACTCCACCCATAAGACTGAGGAGGATGTATTCTGTCAGATGCTGGAATCTCAAAAGGCACGTTTGGAGTTAATCTATGCAACTAGTCCTGTAGTTCTTACTTAAAAACTGCTTTAATAAAGTTTTTGAAATCCACTTTACATTTATCTGTTTATTCATTCATTCATTCATTCATTCATTCAATCATTCATTTTCTTCCACTTAATCCTCTACTAGGGTGGCAGAGGGGCACCTTATATATAGGGGCAATTTCAAGCAGTTAATTTACCTTGAATCCATGTTTTTGGACTGTGGGAAGAACCGGAGGAAACCCACATGGACACGAGGAGAACATGGAAACACCACCCAGATCTGAATTTGAACCTGGATCCACCAAGAGGTGGCTGTGCTAAACATTGTGATTAATAATTTAAGGCTAACAATCTTAGGGCTTAGCATGATCACCTCTTAGTGCTGGGGATTCAGGTTCGAATCCCAATCTGGAGTTTGCATGTTCTACCTGTGTTCGTGTGGGTTTCATCCCACAGTCCAAAAGCATTGATTCAAGGTAAATTGAATGCGCTAAATTGCCCCATCCCAATATTGTGTGTTTGTGTCTAAAACAGTTTCCCCTGGATGGGCACACCCCCTACCCCCCAACCCTAGTAGAGGATTAAAGATACTAAATGATTGAATTTAAAATAAAGAATTATCAATGTATCATTCATTGATTATCTTCCGCTTTATCCTCTACTAGGGTCGCAGGGGGATTCCCCATGCCCATCCAGGGGAGAACGTTTCAGACGTTAAAGTGCTCAATATATCGCTGGGCACAATCACACAGACACACACATGATATATAGGGTCACTGTATTTAGGGACTATTCAAATCAGCCAATTTACCTTGAATCTATGTTTTTGGACTGTGGGAGAAAACCAGAGAACCTGGAGGAAATCCATGCAGACACAGGAAGAACATGGAAAACCCACCCAGATAGGGATTCAAACATGGATTCCCAGCGTTAAGATGCAAACCAGCTTAAAACTAAGCCACTCTGCTTAAAGACTGTTAAAGAATTGTTCGATGCATTACCATCTGCAAAAGTATGGCAGTTTTTATCTAACATCCCTCATTTATCAACCTGCACTGTAAGGATATGAGGCAGTGCCCATCATTGACTTTATGAAAATGAGGATCAATATTATAAGTAATGTAAATCCCTGTTTGAATATATTGTTTTTGTCAATGTGTTTCTTAAGAAGCTACAAAGGAAAATCAAACAAATTATCGTGGAATTTACCACAATTCACAGACAGGCAATGCTGCATTTAGCAATGCTGAAAACACCAGGAACATTTAGGAACATTAGCACAACAACACAGTCTTGCAATAATCAATCGATCAATCCAGTGTTCAGTCATCAGGGTATAATGTCAAGAACCTGTCACCTGATAAATGACTAGAGGATGACATTAGGCAAAGAATTAAATGACCTGTGAGGTGAAATCAAAATGAAGCTGTCAGAAACCATTTTCCTATGGAATTCTGTGATAAAATTGATCATTTTGGTTTCCAGTAAAACCTTTTGATCATGTTTGACTTTGTCAAGGTGAACTGAGTAATGACTAACACACAGTGGTCAGACTGTTTAAAGGGAGAAAACATTTAGCTGTTTAAAGTAAAGTTAAAAGAATTATACTAACTAACAAACTAATTATACAAACTAACAACTATCAAAGAGTCAACAACCCTTCATCAATAATCTCAAACAATATTGCATTTTAATTTGAAGTGAGTGTGCAGCATGTACAACATCTATAGGATGACGACAGGTGTTTCTAATCATCTGTCCAATTAGTGTAGGATTAAAGAACAGGATGATGACAGACCATACAGTTTGATTTGTTTACAATACACTAATAAATCTGTCCTTGGTTCTATACACAATAATTATTCCCAAAAATATATTTTACACTTTACTGGTAAGATGTAGAGATTTTCATTCATTTATTTATTCTTTAATTCATTTATTCATTCATTCACTCATTATCTTTCGCTTAATCCTCTACTAGGTTTCTGAGGGTGGTGGGTGGGATTTCCCCATGCCCATCCAGGGGAGAACATTTCAGGCAATGGGCAGATACACCTAGGACAGAGCACCAATCTATCACACTCACTTACACACACACTAACTATACACTACACACTATATATGGGGCAATTTACTATACTATTATACTATAAGCATTTAAGTACAATACATTGAAAAAACAGACGACAATATAATGGCAGTGATTCTCTTTCCTAATTCTTAATGTAAAATACAAAAATGTATTGGAACATATCCATCCATCCATCTAATTTCCGCTTTATACAGGGCGCCAATCTATCGCTGGGGGCACACTCACTCACACACTCACTCACACAGACACACTCTATATGGGGCAATTTGGAGAATTCAATTGACTTGATCCATGTTTTTGGACTGTGGGAGGAAACCGGAGAACCCAGAGGAAACCTACACAGACATGGGGAGAACATGGAAACTCCACCCAGATTGGGATTCGAATCAGGAATCCCTAGTGCTGAGAGGCGAACATGCTAACCACTAAGCCACTGAGAACACCACCTGTTCTGTTTTAAACATAAGATTTTACAAATATGACCAGTTTTTTTTTTAAATAAATAAAATTACATCATAATGTTGCTTTTTCTAAACTTTTTGATCAGTGCAGAGCATTTGCTAGACTTGTACTTGATTTTCTTGATTTACATTGTCTCTAATAATGACCAGGTCAAAAATATTCAGCTAGAAATTTATGTGATTATGTTATATATATTAATATTAGAGTAGCATGCTGGTTTAGTGGTTAGCATGTTCGCCTTTCAGTGCTGGGGATCCAGGCTTGAATCCTAATCTGGATGGAGTTTCTATGTTCTCCCCATGTCCACAGTCTTGGGAGATTCAAGGTAAATTGGCTGCACTAAATATAAATGGCCCCTATATATAGTATATAGTGTGGCTATGTGTATGTGTGTATGAGAGAGTGTGCCCAGCGATAGATTAGTGACCTGTCCTGGTTGTATCTGCCCAGCGCACGAAATGTGCTCCCCTGGATGTTGACTCTTCTGCTTCCCTAGTAGAGGGTTAACCAGAAGATAATGAATAAATGAATGAATGAATGATATTAATATTAATTGGGTAAATATGTAGTATTGAAAAAGATAAAAATGCTTTTTAAAATTTATAATGCATTTAGTAATAGTAGCTATTTCTTTGTAATCAACATGAAAATAAAATAAATAAATATAAAAACCTGTGTTTACTAAAGGAGTAGGCGTTGTCTAGTTTAAAAATGCTGTCCCTGTTGTAGTGCTGAAAGGACAGCTCCTGCATGCAGAAGGACAAGAAGGGAGTGAAAAACTATTTTAAAACGTGTTTATTAGAAATCCAGTAAGGTAATATCTTTGGCGAGAGGGTTTTTCACTTTAACCACGAAAATTGTGTCAACATCGCACTGTGCTCTGCCATGATAATTAGACTTAGGTGTAGCAGCAATTAGTTCCAGATGTGGTTGCACCTGAAACTAATTTGTTCTCAGCACTGAGTGTATAAAAGCTCAGAGCACAGAGCTTTCAGCTGATATTGTGAACACTCAAGCAGCACGTCTGCGTTAAGTATGTTCCTCTAGCAAATAACAGCGCACAGCCATGGCTCGACATCAGAGCAGCTCACTTTCAGATTTTTCTGGGGGTTTTTTTATTACACTGGCTGCCAGAGTTAAGGGGCTTGGCAGCTTACTGTGTGTCACCACTCTGGGTGTCTACTGCCGTGCAGTGCATTTTTTTCTTTATATAATTTTACATTTGGTCCATAAGTAAAGACACAGAGAAATCCTGTCATAGTATGGCATGATTGAAGGCTCACAGACAACACAGGAGACAAAACGAAAGTATTATTATTATTAATAAATGAAAT
Organism: Corydoras maculifer; assembly: GCA_019802435.1. NCBI lineage: Eukaryota > Metazoa > Chordata > Actinopteri > Siluriformes > Callichthyidae > Corydoras > Corydoras maculifer. Next base: position 1,348,944 of record JAFMOD010000544.1, on the reverse strand, counting down.
TGAATACAAGAAATGCAGAAATACTTCAAAGCATGTGTCACTTTTAATATGTGACTTGAGGTCCAAAAGATACCTTGGGGAAACCAACAACCAAAAGCATACATCAGGTTGTCCTAACACACACTTGCTCTACTGTGCTTTAGAGAGCATGCATCCCTACTGAGTGTAAATAAAAATAAATAAATAAATAAAAGTAAAGCTTGGACACTATAACGAGCACAGCATGGTGCAAAGTGCAACAACACACAACAGAAAACCACAAGAAACGAATAATAGTTTGAAAGGTTTATTAAAATTAAGATAATAAAAGCAAGATAAAATAGCTTGAGCATGTGCATATTGTCACGTGCATAGCCTAGTCAAGTGCATGCTGATTCTAAACTTTGCCAGCATACTGTAGCTAAGTTTTACTGAGTTATTATGTTAATTAATCTTTTATCTCTTATCTCACAATACTTGATTAAAACCTCTTGGCAATTTAAAGCAGTTAATTCACCTTGGGCGGCACGGTGGCTTAGTGGTTAGCAAGTTTGCCTCTCAGCACTAGGGATTCCCGGTTCGAATCCCCATCTGGGTGGAGTTTCCATGTTTTCCCCGTGTCTGCGTGGGTTTCCTCCGGATTCTCTGGTTTCCTCCCACAGTCCATGTGGATCAACATGGATCAAGTCAATTGAGTTCTCCAAAATTGCCCCATGTAGAGTGTGTATGTGTGTGTGTCTGTGTGAGTGAGTGTGTGACCAGCGATAGATCGGCGCCCTGTCCTGGGTGCATCTGCCCAGCGCCTGAAAGGTTCTCCCCTGGATGGGCATGGGGAACCCCACCGCGACCCTAATATAGGAAAAAGATAATGAATGAATGAATGAATAATTCACCTTGAATCCATGTTTTTGGACTGTTGGAGAAACTGGGAGAACCTGGAGAAAACCCAAGCAGATCCAGGAAGAACATGGAAACTCCACCAAGATTGAGACTCAAGCCTGGAATCCCCAGTGTTGAGAGGCAGACATGGTAACCAATATGCCACCTTGTCACTTCTATTATTTACTCATTATGTTAATTATCATCTCCTTGTGCACCATTTGTTACATAGTTTTTTTGTTCTATTTAATTCTGTATTACAGTATATCTGTCATCAACATTGTCAGGAGTGCAAATGTGTGCAAAACTGAAGAACTCAAATTCCCAAACCAAGGGTGCCAATTCTTAAGTTTTGAACCAAAAGCATATTTTAAAATACTTCCTGCAATACAGAATGAAGGGGAAAGGTTAAAATGCAATCCCATTATATGGTGTAGAAAAATGGCACAAACAAGATATAGGTTAGATTACTGATTAGTAGGTGGACAGGCAAAAATGCAAAAAAGCACTATGGGCTGGACAAGCATGGTCAGTGGGAAGGACACGTAAATTGTTTCTTCTCTTGTAGCCACACATTAAAATTCATTCATTCATTCATTATCTTTCGCTTTATCCTCTATTAGCGGCGCGGTGGGGTTCCACATGCCCATCCAGGGGAGAACACCTCGGGCGCTGGGCAGATAGACCCAGGACAGGGTGCCAATCCATCGCTGGGCACTCACTCACACACACACACACACACACTCTATATGGGGCAATTTTGAGAATTCAATTGACTTCATCCATGTTTTTAGACTGTGGGAGGAAACCGGAGAACCCAGAGGAAACCCACGCAGACACAGGGAGAACATGGAAACTCCACCCAGATTGGGATTCGAACCAGGAGTCCCTAGCGCTGAGAGGCGAACGTGCTAACCACTAAGCCACCATGCCGCTTCACATTATTATTATAACGATAATCTCATTAAATTGCAATATTATTTAGGAAAATAACACTCACCAAAAAACCTGATTAAATCCTGATTATTTGTATTAGAATTCCATCCACCTATTCTATCCTATTTTCCTTAAATAGAGTTCAGTTAGTTCCATTAAGTCCTTTTCTATTGCCATTAAAGCTAAAGCTGAAGTCAAGTTGTATTTCTATTTTAATTGACTGAAAAATATCTGCTCATTAAATTAGCCTGCTAGAAGTGTTGGGTATTAAGGACTCAAAATCTGATTGGTTAAAGAGAACAGGATGATCGACACTTGTTTAATGCTACCAGACCAGCAATCTTCATTCTGAAGGTGTAGGCAAAAATAATTGAAAAAAACCTGATAACCAATGTGATGCTGAAATTCATTCATTATCGTAAGCTTAATGCTCTACTAGGGTTGCGGGGAGGTGCACAGGATTATGGGGGAGTGGACACCAGACAAACCCACACCACGTGACAAAAACCTAACATTACCCCCCCTCAACAGGTGCCTCCTGGCACCCTAAACGGCTTGTTAGGGAACCGTTGGTGGAAATCGTCGATGAGGGAGGAGTCCAAGATAGCGGCCCTAGGCATCCAGGAGCGCTCCTCTGGCCCATACCCCTTCCAGTCAACCAGGAACTGGACTCCTCTGCCACGATGGTGGGAGTCCAGCAGACGACGGACCGCGTAGGCGGGCTGGCCATCAATGAGGCGTGGGGCTGGTGCATGGCGGGGGATGGGGTTGAGCGGGAAGTGGGTGACGGGCTTGGCATGGGATACGTGGAAGGTGGGGTGGATGCGCATGTGCCGGGGCAAGTGGAGGTGGACAGCTGCTGAATTGATGACCTTGGTGATGGGGAAGGGTCCTATGAAGCGGGGGTTTTCAGTTTTGAGTGGGATGTTCCTTGTGGACAGCCAGACCATTTGTCCTACCTTGTAGACAGGGGCTTGGCGGCGCTGATGGTTGGCCAAGAGTGTGGACATGGCTTGAGCTTGGCGGAGTGCTAACGTTGTGTTCTTCTATATGCGGCGGCAACGGCGAATATGCTGGCTGACCGATTTGGACTCGGATTTCTGCCTGTTCCTCAAGAAATAGGGGCGGTTTGTAGCTCAGCACTACCTCGAAGGAAGACCTACCAGTGGCGAAACTGCTCACGGTGTTGATGACCAGGGACGTACTAAAATAGCTGTACTAAAATGGGGCAGTAGTGAAGCAGGTTTTGAGGTGATTCATGGCGTTTTGGGCCTCCTGAGTCCAGCGGAATTTCTCTTTGGTGGAAGTGAGGGACGTGAGTGGAGAGGTGATGCTGCTGTAGTTTCTTATGAAACGCCGGTAGAAATTAGCGAACCCCAGGAATCTCTGAAGCTCGGTCCTAGACGTGGGGGTAGGCCAGTTGGTGATGGCTCGAATATTCTCGGGGTCGGGTCGAACAGCCCCTGGGGACACGATGAACCCCAGGAAGGACACCGTCTCCTGGTGGAAGCAACATTTCTCAACCTTCACAAACAGCTGGTTTCGAAGGAGGCGGTTAAGGACGAGACGGACGTGTTTGCTGGCGGACTTAGGAAAGTTCAGGATGTCATCCAAGTAGACGAAAGCAAAGCGATCCAGGAAGTACTGCAACACATTATTCACCATGGCTTGGAACACGGCCGGAGTGTTCTTGAGGCCGAAGGGGACCACGCGGTATTCGTAGTGGGCGCTTGGGGTGTTGAACGCTATCTTCCACTCGTCCTCCTCCCTAATGCGGACCAAGTGGTAGGCGTTACGCAGGTCCAGCTTGGTGAAGATGGTTGCCCCCTGCAAAGACTCAAATACGGAAGATGTTAGTGGCAGAGGGTATTTATAGGGGACTGTGATGTTGTTCGGTCCCCTATAGTCAATGCAGGGTCATATGGATTCGTCCTTCTTGGACACAAAAAAGAACCCGGCCCCTACGGGGGATGTCGAGGGCCGGATCAATCCCGTGGCGAGACACTCCGACACGTATTTCTCCATTCATCTTCCAGGTCGCCAAGAGGTGAAGGGGGGAGGCTAATGGAGAAATCGCTACACCAGTCTTGTTAGCAAAGTCAACGTCTATTAGATTCTCCTCTGCCCCAGAATCTATTATCGTTGACAGTTACTTTCCTCTCCTGGAAGGAGAGCACCACAGGGAGGCTGAGTCGAAGGATTTGGGGTTTTAGGGTAGAACTCGACAGGACCCCATGTCCTACTGCCGCGTTGACTCTTTTGGGCAGACCGGGCACTCCCACACCTGGTGATCTTTCCCGCCGCAGTAAAAGCAAAGCCACAGGTCCCTGCCTGTGCTGCATTTTTCGGGCGTTAGCGTGGCACGGCCCAACTGCATGGGTTCGGGCGTTGCGGACAGTTCGGAGGGGGGCGAGGCACTCGAAGGAGCTGGCGGCAACCTTGAGGGTGGTAGTGTGAACAGAGTCCCGGGATAAACGTTCGCGGCGAAACTCATAGATACGTCCGTCTAACCATACGGTGAGGTCAATGAGTTCCTGCAGTGTTTTGGGTCTGTCGGGCATTGCCAGCTCATCGCGCATCCGATCGTTCAGTGCGTGTCGGAACACGCCACGCAGCGAGCGCTCACACCAGCCCGACTCAGCGGCAAGTGTCTGAAACTCCACAATGAATTCTGCTACTGAACGTGCCCCATCGCACCGAGAGCAGCCAACTATCAATATCATCTGAGTAGTCCGGACGATCGAACACGGAGAGGAAGCACTCTAAGAACGTGTCTCTAAAAAGTAGTCCCAAGCGGAGAGATAGCCCCCTGCGCCGCTTCTGCCCAGTTCAGGGCACGGCCATGCAGCAGCCCGATGATATAGGCGAACTTGTGCGCATCAGTGGGGAAGCACGAGGGGTGGATGCTGAAGTATTGTTCGCATTGGAACAGAAACCCCCTGCATCTTTGTAAGTCCCTGTCATACGGGTCCGGGTGTACCGCTCCATCGGGGCGCATCGCCAACGCGGAATTCACGGATTCAGTACCTGGTTACTGTGATTGCCGGTGCTGGAGCAGCGGGCGATGCAGGCAGGGAGGTGAGGACCGTCTGAACCTGTAGTGCGAGGTTGCTGATCATATCTGCCAATCCCTCCTGGCGGCTGAAGAGCACATTGAGGCATGGATCGGTCGGTTGTCCGGCGGATGGTGATGGTGCCGGCTCTGCCCCAGTGCTGAGTCGCACCAAGGGTCCCATAGTGGCCAGATAGTAATGTTACAGTCTAACGACCAGGGCGAGGAGGATCCGCTACTCGGAGACGAAACACAGTCTGTAGACGGAGATGAAAGCGAAACCAGGTTTATTGCCCTACACAGAGGGTACACAGTACTGGGATCAGAACTAGATGCTGGAGGTAACAAGAGGAAGTGAGGGTGATGACATGGAGACGCAGCGTACGGCAATGCCTGACGTCAGCCGGTCAGGCGGCAGGCGGTGAGCTGCACACAAACAAACAAAGAACAAGGCGAGCACGGGGCACACACAACAGAAGACAACCAGGGCAAACGTAACAAGGTGAGACAGGGGCAAAGCAAAGCAAGGCAAGGCGAGGCGAGGCGAGGCAAGGAGAGGCGAGGCGGGTCAGAGCGTAGCACAGGCTTGGGCTCAAGACTATCTCGCAGGGAGGGAAGGGCTTAAATAAAGGAAACGTGATTAGACCCAGGTGTACAGGATTACGGGGGCGTGGACACCAGACAAACCCACACCACCTGACAAAAACCTAACAGTACCTGGATCAGAAGATTGTAGCAAGTGACAAAATAAGCCTTTCCTGTAGCTGGTCTGTGCCATTTGTTTGTGTGAAGAAAAAAGAGAGACAGAGCAAGGGAGAGAGAGAGAGAGAGAGAGAGAGAGAGAGAGAGAGACTCAGCTACAGCACAAAGAACGTGACAGCACTGAAAATTGCTTCTACATCAGCAGTTCTGCCAGGTAGCCCAAAATGCAGAAATAGTTTTTAAACTCTTTATGTTATCAAATTTGTGTTTAGTCATTATTGTTTTAATTTCCCTGTCATTACTAGTACTAGTAATTAGTAATGGAGAAGGAGAAACACTAAAACACTGAACCATACGTGAAACAATAAAGGGTTTGTTCATGACAGAATACGTTTTAGGAATTTTTATTCAAAGCCAGTGTACAATAACTAAATCTCAAATCCTTGATGTGACTGGAAAACCATGCCAGTTAAAAAATCATGAATATGGAACCAGTCTGATACACTAAGAGATTAATGGACTTTCTTTAATTGCAGCAAGCTCATAGATAATGGATTAAATGTTTCTTAGCCTGCAGCAAAAACAGACCGTAAAATGCCATCATTAAAATATGATCCTTATTGCTTGCATTAGATTGATAACATGGATGCACTCCTTAAAACATGACCTTTTCACTGGTAAGAGAATGCATAAAATGGTAAAGCAGCTTAATTGACAAAGCACAAAGACATTTGTGCTGTCAGACTTTATTGGCCACATAGTGCAAGAAAATGTATTTCTGCACAGCCAAGTCAGCTTTAATAGATCAGTTTTGATGGTATTCTTGGCACAAACTAGACAAACAATAGTTTACCTTTTAAATTACACCACCAGGAGGGATTCTAATTCTCATTCATGAAAATAAAATATAATTTAATTTTTTTTTATGTGTTTAGTCCTGCTGCTGCAGAGATTAATTTAGGTATTTTTGTTTACTTTCTATACGAATGAATTGTGCACTAGTAATTAACTACAATTATGTGTTAATGAATTTGCATATTGTTTATTCTTACAGCAATCCCTGTTTATGGAGCTAATAAATCCTGTCCGTGGGCATGTCACGTTTAACAAAAGTATAATTTCAAGTCAAAGCTGTCAAGCCCCACTACAATGATGCATCTAAATATGCAAAAGTGTGAATGCACTGCAAATAGGCTTTTAGTCATTGCAGTTTTTCAACAAATAAAGATTTGCCATATGAAAAAAAAATTAACTGAACATTTGCCCCAAAATAAACACTTTCCATTTAGGAATTGTTTGCCACAGTCGATATGAAGTGCATAAGATGTTCTAGTGCTGAATTTTAATAAGGTCTATCCATGTTTTGGTTTGGATTAAAAGAGCTTTTTATTGTGATGCTAATATTACTTTCCAGTTACGGTTGAAATGCACATTCCTAAAATTCTAGCATCAGGGATTTTATGTTTTATGTATTAGTCATTTAAGAGAATGCTATGCTGTTATTATTCTGCTTTAAAGAGGATTGTAAGAATTTACATGGTTTCTATTACCTTTGGTACGCCTTCTTACTCAATAGTCATTGTTGTGCAGGTGCAATTTTTCCACATATTGTCTGAGCAGTAAAACCTTCTCAGAACAGCAGTGACATCATTGTTTGCAGTGCTGACGTTAGCTCAAATAGCATTACTGTTAACTATTTCAAATAAAGTTTGATAGCATATATTCAGAAACTTGTAAAGGCTTTTTAAAATGACATCTATCTGATAAAATAAGTATAATTAACATACTGTTCATTCATTAATTCATTATCTTCCACTTAATTTTCTACTAAGGTCATGGGGGGTTCCCATGCTCATTCAGTGGACAGTGTTTCAGGCGCTGGGCAAATACACCCAGGACATGGCGTCAATCTAGCATAGGGCACAGTTACTCACACAGACACACACACACACACAAACACAACACAAACACAAACAATTTAGCGCATTCAGTTTTTCCTTAAAATCATGTTTTTGGACTGTGGGAGGAAATGGAGAACCCAAAGGAAACACATGCAGACACGGGGAGAACATGGAAACGCATGGAATACCCAGCGCTGAGAGGTGAACTTGCTAAACACTAAGCCACAGTGCCACCCAACAGCAACTGTAAAACAGTGAAATAGCTCTAAAATGCTGATATCGCTTTATAAATTTAGTGAATCAATTTAAAACAGTAAGTGACATGTTTGTTTCTTAAACAAAAATATATAATAATAAAAATAACCTAAACATATGTAATCAACAGCATCCTATAATTTAACTAATTGCCGACAGAACACAGTTGTGAAATATGTAGTGTTGAGTCTGACTTTAATTAGGGGTGGGTAATGAGGACAAGAGAAATGATTTTTTCTCCAAAAGGATCAGGCTTTATTGACAGACTATATTTCAAATACATTCAAACATACAGATGTTGGTAGGTATAATTTGCAAAAGTTCCGCTTCTGTAAGGTCCATGAAATCGCTCTCCTTGCAGCATGTGATGTTACAGTTTATAAGGCAGCATACATCATCAGGCTCTGCCTCTCTTCCCCTCCCAGCACAACTGTGCCATCGTCACACTGCCCCACGCACAGATTCTGGATGTCCTCACATCCTGACGAATTTGGGGGTATGTCCATGTGCATAAGCTGCAGCGGAGAGAGGGAGAGAGATCAGAGTCTTTCTGCCTCCGTGCACGTTGCTCTGTCTCCGTCTGCCTACGAGCTCCTGATGCATCTCTCTAGCGTAGCTCTCTTTGTTTTTTTAATTGCATAGATTTCAACTAGGGTGGCACGGTGGCTTAGTGGTTGGCACGTTCACCTTTCAGCTCTAGGGATTCCCGGTTCGAAGCCCCATCTGGGTGGAGTTTCCATGTTCTCCCTGTGTCCGCATGTGTTTCCTCTGGGTTCTCCATTTCCTCCCACAGTCCAAAAACATGGATCAAGTCAATTGAGTTATCCATATTGCCCCATATAGAGTGTGTCTGTGTGAGTGAGTGTGTGCCTAGCAATGTATTGGTGCTCTGTCCTGGGTGTATCTGCCCAGCGCCCGAGACGTTCTCCCCTGGATGGTCATGGGGAACCCCACCGTGAACCTAATAGAAGATAAAGCAGAAGATAATGGATGGATTTCAACTTTATATCAAAAGATATATAATCTAGTTTTTAGAATTTTCTCTTATTTTAACAAATCTTAACAAGATACATTTACTCACTATAATGGCAGATAATTTTATTTGATTTGGGTAATTTTTTCTTTATTTAAATTTATTTTTCTTATTTTTTAACATCAAGTATTTTGCAGTATGCCAGCAGTCTGACGGCAGGTGCTTTCCATGCCTCCCCATTTTTCCGTGATAAATGACACAACCCAACCTCTTCTGCACCATCCATGGCTGCTGGAACCTCAGCTTTCCCCACGCACTTCATTTCACTCTTCAAGAACGTCGAATGCTTTGGCCAGGGCATGCACCCCCGCTGGAGAACACGCCCACAGCCTCGCAGGTTACGTCGTCTGCCATATGAGTTCTCATCCAGCACCAAAATTTTGGTACTGAAATTTAATGAGGGATGGGCACAAATGAGGACGAGAGCCAGGATTTCTCCTAACAGGCTTTATTAACAGACAGTATTTTAAATCACATTTAAACATGCCGCTGTTGTTTGCTGAAGTTCAGCTCCCATTAGGTCCATGGAATCTCTCTCCCCACTGCATGGGATGACATAGCTTATAAGGCTGCACACGTCATCAGGTGGAGCAGCATCAGATGCACTAATTAATCACCCTGATCAACAAATCGACTTCACCTCTCTCCCACCCCAGCAAAACAGAGTCTTGTAAAATACTTTAAAATACCTGAGCTTTTCTTACTACAGTCAAACTTTATATCTAGACCTGACTTTTTAACTAAAAAAGTAATTTTATCAGCTAACTAAACTTTATCCTGCCCATGATGAGCAAGGCAGCTGTCTCTATCTGCAAAGCACTCCAGTGCAGAAATTATGGCTGAGAATAAACACTCCAGTGAATCATCTCTTTCATCAAAGTGACAAGACACTGAAGCAACATTTTTGCCACACTGCATTATCAAACATACTTCTACTGAGCTTACTTCCTCCAGCCTACCGGAAAAGCACAGTGGCAACTTATTCAGTCATTCATGCATTCTCTAATTATGTTTGAAGAGTTCTGGAGCCATTCCCATTGCTGATTGGGCAAATGGCTAAATGGAGCAAAGTAATTAATCTAAATCACCTGATCTATGTGTCTTTGGACTGTTGCAGAAAACCTGGAGGAAACATGCAAACTCTAAACAGAAAAGACATTACTGTCTTTCACTTTGCAGCTTTCTCTTACTTTCTATCCCTTTCTTTCTAAGAGCTATTCTTAAGCGCCTGCATTAACATACATATACATTTCTGGAGCCGTGGTGTGATTGGTGGAGCCCGCAGACGGGAGGCAGGCACAGGGATGGGGATCAGATAAATGGTAGCACCTGTCTGGGCTTCCCCTGTCTGGGCTTTTTCTCAATTTAAGACCTTCTGCAGACTGACATGCTTAGAGTATTGGTAAAAATAGAAGTTCACCAAAGGTTCAGTATTTGCAGGCAAGCTTGCTTCACTGTTTTGTGATAAACTTTTTAAAAAATTGTTTGTCAGTTTAATCTTTTGAAAGGATTAATGGAGCCAGAAAATCTCTTCGTCAAAAGGCCAAGGATAAAAACCACTGCTGAATGTTAAGGACCCTCGGGCACTATTTTTTGTAAAGCCATCATGTTGCCATGATAAACATAGCCACACCTGGTAGAAATTAAAAAATGGATGTCACTATAGCAGCAGAGTTACAATTAAACATCAATTTGTGAATAAGAGACAGAGCCAATGAAAAAGGTGAGGTACTGAACCTTACCCATGACTTGTCTGTGATAACTGTCTGTGTGGCTGTGCTGGGAAATACAGTGAAATTGGAAGGCTCAAGAGAAAAGAGAGATTTTTTCTGCCTGCCTTACTTCACGCCTGTAACTCCTTTCCCAGAGTGTGTGCGTGTCGCGTGACACCATCCCTCCTTCTGCTCTTCCTATATGTGTGTACGGAAGTTTTCATTACCCACAGTACAGGTCATCTGCATAGACACACGGACAAAAATGCTAGGGCACACCTTTTAATGACTCAATTCATGATCATTTAGTCTTAATGGCATTTGTGTATAAAATCAAGCATTTAAGCATTCTGGGCAAAATTGCAGAATACCGCATTTTCTATTAATAGTATAATCAAAAGACAAGGTAACGTAATTTACAGGAAAACATGTCTCTCTCTCAACCTTTTTTGAGTGTGTGGTAAATAAGGTAAATAGTAGAGGCAGGTAAATAGTAAAATGAAGAAGGCATGGTACAGAGGGTGAAGAGCAGATCGATACACAAAAAACAGCCTCAAACCTCAAGAGGATCATGGGCCCGAGCCTTCAACATGGGTAAAGTGTAAGACTGTCCACTATGGACTTACCTTTGTGCCTGGAGTTGGCGCATCGGTATATTGGTCTGTTCAAGATTATTTTAAAAAATCAGATGGGGACTGCACGAGTTGCAAATCTTAAGTTCACTAAGGGTTCATGAAGTTCAAGTTTAAGTTATTTATTTATAAAGCACTTTTTACAACAGTACATTGTCACAAAGCAGTTTTACAGAATGAAAAGCCTTTAAACCCCCAAAGAGCAAGCTGAAGCGACAGTGGCAAGAAAAAACTCCCTGTTATGTTGTTATTCAAGGAAGAAACCTTGGGAGGACCAAGACTCAGTGGGGCACTCATCCTCCTTGAGCGGCCAGGCAGCAACAACAATGTAGGACAGCTATGTACAGATATTAAACAAATGGAAAAACTCTAACAACTGGAGAACTGTATGTGAGTCCATTAAGGGTGTCCTGCAGGACTGCCAGTCCAATTAATATTCAGGTTCCATCCAGTATTCGTCAGCAGAGCCATGGATGAAGATCTCCAGGAAGCCGGTCACACCTCAAAAGAAACAGACAAGGAAGGCAGTTAGAGCTAATAATAAAGCACGGCATTTAATTAATAAGTAATTTATTGACACAGTGCAGCATGTGACTCCGGCATCACTGACTAGAGCAGCATAACTAAAAGAGGCAGATACTGCAGACTCTACATAGTTGAGATGGCGCCCCGGAACAGCATCATTTCAGCGCCACACCCCCCCATTAATGATAAGGTGGGTGAAGAGGTGAAATGCCAGCATACACTGATCACAGATAACCCCCCCAACACAGCCAAGCCTGAGATCTACATCTTTATCTACAGGGGATTAATTAAACGCAAGATTAAATAAATGTGTTTTTAATTTATTTTTAAAAATTAATAGTGATTCAGAATCACAAACAGTAACGGGAAGGCTATTCCAAAGTTGAGGAGCCTTGTGGGAGAATGCTCTTCCACCAGCAGTAATTTTATTTATTCTAGGAGCTAAGAGTAGACAAGCACCTTGAGATCGGAGCTCACGTGTTGGCTTGTACAATTGAATCAGCTCACTCAGATACTGTGAAACCTGATTATGTAGAATTTTATATGTTATCAATAAAATTTTGTACTCAATACGAAACTTAACTGGTAGCCAGTGCAAGTTTGATAACACAGGACTGATATGATCAAACTTTCTGGTTTTAGTTAAAACTCTAGCTGCAGCATTTTGCACAAGTTGTAATTTCTGTAATGATTTATTAGAACATCCTGTCAGAAGTGAATTACAATAATCTAACCTTGAGGT
>JAFMOD010000544.1:1305593-1330431 GCA_019802435.1 Corydoras maculifer | reverse complement strand
GGCTTAGTGGTTAGCACGTTCGCCTCTCAGCGCTAGGGATTCCCGGTTCGAATCCCCATCTGGGTGGAGTTTCCATGTTCTCCCCGTGTCTGCGTGGGTTTTCTCCGGGTTCTCCGGTTTCCTCCCACAGTCCAAAAACATGGAACAAGTTAATTGAATTCTCAAAATTGCCCCCTATAGAGTGTGTCTGTGTGAGTGAGTGTGTGCCCAGCGATGGATTGGCGCCCTGTCCTGGGTCTGTCTGCCCGGCGCCCGGGACGCTCTCCCCTGGATGGGCATGGGGAGCCCCACCGCGACCCTAATAGAGGATAAGCGGAAAATAATGAATGAATAAATGAATGAATGAATGGTTATTCCCCTCTACGGCCCGTTCCATCCATTGTGCTCGCTCACTGCACATTAGACCATGGCCGCAGCTGGTTCTGTCATTTTATCTTCCAGTAGCGTTAGCAGTTCTACTAATCTCTGAGCCAGTGTGTGGCAGTGGTGTCGGGAGAAAAGGCAGCGCCAGTGTCAATGAACGTTGATTAGCTGTTATAATGAAACATATTTCCGGTCCTATAATCTGATTGGTTGAGCTGTTTGTTTAGCTGTGATATTATTGATCAATGCGTTGCATATAAAAAATTATTTTACATTCACCCATCCATTATCTTCCACTTTATTATCTAATACGGTCATTTCGGGCATTTCGGGCACTGGGCACATACAGCCAGGACAGGGCACCAATCTATTGTTGGGCACACACACTCAGACACACAAACACACTCTGTATGGGGTAATTTGGAGAATTCAATTGACCTTGATTCATGACTTTGGACTGTAGGAGGAAACCGGAGAACCCGGAGGAAACCCACGCGGACACGGGGAGAACATGGAAACTCCACCCAGATTGAGATTCAAACTGGGAATCCCTAGTGCTGAGAGGCGAACGTGCTAACCACTAAGCCACCATGCCACCCTTTATTTTAAATCATGTACTATAAATACAGATTAATATAAATAGCGGGCTGATTCCTGATGAGCACTAAACCGGTATCCCGTTACTCAGCACAACATATCACAATATATATTGAATCTCAATATATCTTTATTAAATTAAGGTGCACAACTCATAGGTATAGGGCGGCACGGTGGCTTAGTGGTTAGCACGTTCGCTTCTCAGCGCTAGGGATTCCCGGTTCGAATCCTCATCTGGGTGGAGTTTTCATGTTCTCCCCGTGTCTGCGTGGGTTTCCTCTGGGTTCTCCGGTTTCCTCCCACAGTCCAAAAACATGGATCAAGTCAATTGATTTCTCCAAATTGCCCCATATAGTATGTGTGTGTCTGTGTGAGTTTGTGCCCAGCGATAGATTTGCGCCCTGTCCTGGGTGTATCTGCCCAGCGCCCGAAACGTTCTCACCTGGATGGGCATGGGGAACCCCCTGCGACCCTAACATAGGACAAAGCGAAAGATAATGAATGAATAAATACTCATAGGTATTACCAAAAATAAGTTAGAAATACTATAACTTACATATAAATTTCAATTAAGTAAATAAGATTTTTAATAAAAATTACAAAAAATAGCAAATAATGGCAGCATGGTGGCTTAGTGGTTATCAAGTTTGCCTCTCAGCATTAGGGATTCCAGGTTCGAATCCCAATAAGGCTGGAGTTTCCATGTTTTCCACATGTTTTCCCCATGTGCATGGGTTTCCTCCAGGTTTTCTAGTTTCCTTCCACAGTCCAAAAACATGGATTCAAGGTAAATTGAATTCTCTAAATTGCCCCATATTGTGTGTGTCCGTGTGAGTGTGTGCCCAGTGATAGATTGGTGCCCTGTCCTGAGTGTATCTGCCCAGCACCCAAAACCTTATCTCTTGAATAAGCATGGAGAACCCCCCTGAAAGGTTCCACACCTGCCAGCATCTCCACTGATGAAAATGTGCAGCTTTACATGCTGTAACATCTCATTCCACAGAGAGAGTTTGTAAAGCAGCCAGGAACGCAAGGCAATCACAGAGACAACAGCCAAAAGCTCTAATTTACATAAATACCGTCTGTAAATAAAGCCCTGTGAGCCTGTGAAATCCTGTCTCCAATCCTCATTCATTCTCACCATGTCGACAGAGAATGTACGAGTCATTTCTTGTCTTACTTTGACCCTGTTTGGCTCTGTATTTTACGCCAGATTACCTCCACATGCAAAAAGTAATGGCTGCATCCCTCCAGGATTGTAGGATGTATTTCTACAGCATATTTCTTACCTTAGATCTATATTTCCAAAATACACTCCAACTTCACTCTAGTGATGAATGTCTCCAAAAGGTAACATACCTTACCATGGTGCTAATTTTCACTCCATTGTGTTCACCACTGCAAAATGGTGGAACGATCTTCCCGAATCTGTCTGTAATGCAAAGTTAGCATCTTTTACAATCAACTAAAAACACATCTCTTCCACAAACACCTGTTACTAAAAAATAATCCAATTGATTTAATAAGAGGCGTGATCAGATAATGATCAGGTTTGATAATTCTACAGTGCTGCTATTTTTTCCATAACTACTGACGTGTGTTTTTCTCTCATCTGTAAGTTTCTTTGGATTAAAGTGTCTGCTAAATTAGGAAAATAGTTAAATTGAAAAAATACAGCATAAAAAACATACTGGACCCTTCATTGTCTAGCAATGAATCTAGCTCTCCTTCTCTGTTAAAGAAGAATTTAATCAGGCCCTAGATTTACATTTCACCTGGCAATTCAGAGGGCATTTCTATTGGCACTCCAAAGTTTTTTTTAAAGTGCATGCTTAACTAAATGTACTTTGTACATTGTCAAAAATTTGGCTGTGAAAATCCCTGGTCTCTTCTAATGTGATTGTCGATTTTACATTTACATTTAGTAGACGCTCTTATCCAAAGCGACTTACAAAGTGAGCACATGGTTGGCCACAACATCCCTGGAGCAATGAGGGTTAAGAGTCTTGCACAAGGACCCAATTGTTAACTTCAATGAACTTGAGATTTGAACCCACAACCTTCAGATTGACACTCCAACATACTAACCGCCCTATGTAGGTAGGTAAGATATAAGTGCATGCATCTACATTTATATTTATGTTTAATCATGTAGCTGACACTTTTATCCAATGCGACTTACAAGTATTCCAACTTGGTTGGGCTCTGAGCACAGTGTCAGCCACACAGCATCCCTGGAGCAATCATTTTCAAAGACCCACTGCGGTAATGACAGGTAGGTAGGATGTAAGTTCATACATTTACATTTTCACTTAACGTTTAGTCATTTAGCCAACGCTTTTATCAAATGCAACTTTAGTTGGGGTCAAAGAGCAGGGTCAGCCACACAGCAGCCCTGGAGCAATGAGGGTTAAGGGTCTTGCTCAAAAACCCACCATAGTAACTTCAGATGGCCTGGGAACTGTTACCATACGGTTAAGGTTTGTTGTTCAATGTTAATATTACAGTTCAGATTCCACCATAATCACGATTAAATATAATTGCCTGCTGTTGAATATGACTCGTTAGAGGAATACCGGTCTTCCTCTCCTCTAGGAGGCGCCAAACGCATGTTCTGGGTATATGCGCGGTTCACGCTGTACTGCTGGGAGGGATGAAAGGTTGGAAACATGGCGGCGGCCTTAGAGGAGGATGAAATCGATAATGATGATTATTATTCCCTGTTAAACGTTCGGAGGGAGGTAGGAAAGCTGTCGCAGTCATTCCTGCACGTCCAATTAAAGAGCGACGCGTATATGTTAATAAGATGAGTGTTAAAGGCATGTGTCAAACCTAAGAGTTTTAGGTGAATTAACACGTTAGTGTGACATTCGCGTATCATTGCATCGAGCTGCTGTTTAGTTAGCATTTAATATTATTGTTTATTATTTACTGATAAAGTAATACAGTCGCGACCATGACGTATATGACAATTAGCGGAAAAGTTGTTTCCTTCGAGCACTTTTAAAACTATTCTGTACCAAAGGGCATAACTATATAACGAATTAAACTACACTTAAACTACACTTAAACTACACTTACCAAACACCACACCATCAAACAACACTGTCTCCCATACCACTGTACACAACTATGCTAAATGCTAAACAACTATATTAAATACTACACAACTATATTAAATACTACACAACTAAACTAAATACAACACAACTAAACTAAATACGACACAACTAAATTAAATACGACATAACTAAATTAAATACTACACAACTACACTAAATATTACACAACTTCATTAAAAATTTTAATAAATACTACACAACTACACTAAATATTACACAACTTCATTAAAAATTTTAATAAATACTACACAACTATGCTAAATGCTAAACAACTATATTAAATGCTAAACAACTATATTAAATACTACACAACTAAACTAAATACGACACAACTAAATTAAATACGACATAACTAAATTAAATACTACACAACTATACTAAATATTACACAACTTCATTAAAAATTATACTAAATACTACACAACTATGCTAAATGCTAAACAACTATATTAAATACTACACAACTAAATTAAATACGACATAACTAACTTAAATACTACACAACTATACTAAATATTACACAACTTCATTAAAAAGTATACTAAATACTACACAACTACGTTAAATACTAAACTAAACACTACACACCTATACTAAATACTACACAACTACTTTAAATACTACACCGGAGAAAAGAAATGGCAAATAATGGCAGCACGGTGACTCAGTGGTTATGTTTGCCTCTCAGTGTTGGGGATTCCAGTTTCAAATCCCCAACACTGAGGGTGGAGTTTCCATGTTTTCCCCATGTCCGCATGGGTTTCCTCCGGGTTTTCTGGTTTCCTTCCACAGTCCAAATTGCCCAATATAGTGTGTGAACCCCCCCGAAAGGTTCCCCATACACATCTATACTAAATACTACACAACTAAATTAAATACAACATAACTAAATTAAATACTACACAACTATAGTAAATATTACACAACTACATTAAATACTACACAGCTTAATTAAAAATTATACTAAATGCTACACAACTACGTTAAATACTATACTAAATACTACACAACTACTATAAATACTACACAACTACATTAAAAACTATTCTTAATAATACACACCTACATTAAAAACTATTCTAAATACTACACAACTACTACTACTATACTACTGAATGTGTTCTCATCTTGGTTACACACTAAAGATTTTTTAACATTTTAGCAGACATAACAACAAAGCACAGTATGACTTGAATTAATTAGCAAAAAAAAAAAAAAAAAAACTAAGATTAATATGCCTCTTTGATAGCCTATTAGTACTATAACTGACCGGTAAAAGAATGTGGCATAATCTTATGTTCACACATCCAACATGTTTGCTGCATTTATGAAAAGTGTCTTCCTCCCTGATGGTTATGATTTGATTCCTTTTGTAATTTTTTTTTTGTCTCTCCAATAACTCCTTTTCAATTTTAACTGTCCTTCTAATGTTTGACACTGACAAAAGTCTCTTTTTTTCCATTGTTCTCCATTGTAGCCTTAAACATAATGTGTTAGTTAACCTAGAACAGCCTAATTAATTACATCGTTCATCATTATTAATTATTTTGCCTTTCCTCTTATTCGTCCCAAACACCAGAAGTGGAAGGCTCACATAAAATCTGTTTTATGTAATCTTTGCTGATGTTGCTAATGTTTTTTCTCTGCAAATTGTGCTTTGGTGTTTCATCAGGTCACCCTGTAAGTATTTTGCATAAACACAGAAGTAAGTTGAATATATCGGATTGCAGCTGGACCACAAACAGAGCTGTACCTACGCAGTGGCATATAATTTGTTAACATGATAGAAAAAAATAACAAAGTTCAGAGAAGCAGAAATTTCTATTTTATAAACTAATTTGGTTTCATGTGGACTGATGAAAAAGATTGCTGACCAGATTAAGGCTGCAGCTAACCATTATTTGTGTTAATTAGTTTTTAAAGGTCTTTAATTATTTTTTTACTAGACAGAGTTCAAATAAGACACAAATAAAGAATAAGAATTTAAGTTCAGATAATTACTATTATATAAAAAATGCTTATAAAAATAAAATGTGAGAAGCTTCAATGGTCAAGGGGACTTAGCTCACGGTTTTAATTAATCCACTATTAATTGTTTGCTGTAGGCCTGGTTACATCTCATATGTAATTCTAGTTATAGTACATATGAATACTTGTTAAAATTACAGATGTCTGCTTTCAGGCCACACAAGAGGAGCTGAAGGCATCATATCGCCGTCTTTGCATGCTTTACCACCCTGATAAACACAGAGATCCTGAACTAAAAAGACAAGCGGAACAGCTTTTTAACTTGGTACACCAGGCATATGAAGGTAAAAACATGACTTTCTTACTATTATCATTTTAAATAATAGGTTTGTCTTTAATGCTCATAATTTCAGATGCGTTGTACCAGTTAATAACGCTACAGCTTGTTCTTTTTTTTTTTCTTTTTCTTTTTTTTTTGCAGTTCTAAGTGATCCACAATCAAGAGCTATTTATGATATTTATGGGAAAAGAGGGCTGAGCGTAGAAGGATGGGAGGCAAGTTATAAGATTAAAATCCTAATATATAATTCAGCCAGTATATGTTTTAAGCTTTTTGATAAAATAATAAAAAATGTTTGTTTATGATTGTATATATGTTACAATATGTTTTTAGTGTATTAACCTATAGTGACTTGTTACTATTAGATAGTAGAAAGGAAAAGGACACCGGCAGAGATCCGGGAAGAGTTCGAGCGCCTCCAGAGAGAGAGAGATGAAAGAAGACTACACCAAAGGACCAACCCTAAGGTGTGATTTATTTATTGATTTATTTGTTTGGTAAAGATTGTTGCATTGATTCATTTGTTTACTTAGTGAAAATTTCATGCACAGGGGATAATCAGTGTTGGTGTGGATGCTACAGACCTATTTGATCACTATGAGGAAGATTATGAGGAGCTCTCTGCAGGTGGTGGGGTGCCCAACATTGAGATCAATAAGATGCATATATCTCAGTCAATAGAGGTTTGTCATATTTGTAAACAGCACATTATTTTGATCTGATTCACTTAAGCATGCCTTAAAATATTACTGTTGGCCAAAACGTTTATATGATGTATTACTCTTTAAAAGCAAACTAGATATTACTGTGTTAATTATGGTGCTTACTTCAGATGACCTGATGTAAAATGGAATATATTTGGTGGTAGCAACCTTTTGTAGGATGGATCCTCTTATTGATATCTACACACCGTGTCGCAGTTCCTGAGTTTTGTATCTATCATTACAAAAAGCAAAAAAAGCAGGATGTTTTCTGTATGCTGGTGAATGTAAACAATACAAGCCGCTCTATTCGAAGGCAGACTGCGGCATAGTCACAAATAAAAGTAGCCCACTGATAAAAACACTGTGCTCTGTGCTGCTACTTATGTTTTCGTTGTGTTGGAAATGCATGACTGTTCATTCGGATTATGACAAAAGCAGAATGTACCAAATAAGCAGTTTTTTACTAAATTTAATTTGTTGGTGCATATATCTCAGTCAATAGCACATTAACATAAAAATAAGCATGTCTTAAAATACCCCCGATGTGTGCTGGGATAGGTTCCAGCAACTCCTGTGACTTTTTTTTTTATAATAAGGAGATGAAAATGAATCAAATTAACAAATTGTTAATTATTAAATATGGTTTACTTTCTAAAAATGTATAGGCTCCCCTAACAACTTCAGACACTGCCATTCTTTCTGGGTCTCTTTCAACACACAATGGAAATGGAGGTGGAAACATTAACCTTGCACTACGAAGGGTAACTTCAGCAAAAGGCTGGGGAGAGGTATGCACTATGTCTATACTAGAGCTTTATCCCAATAACACAAACAATTTGCCCAACACCTGTTATTTATCTTTAGGTTGAATTAGGAGCAGGAGATACACATGGACCCCTCTTTGGCTTGAAAATATTTCGCAATCTGACCTCTCATTGGTAAGTATTGCAAAGTTTTTATGTAATTATTAAAGAAGGTTTTTTTTCGGTTTTTATATATTGTTTTATTGAGAAGTGTCAGAATACAGTCTTGGTAGTTCAGACTTCCACGTTTTTCCAATTTTGTCCCAAATCAAAACATTCTTACAAGGAACACACAAAAAATTTCCCCTCACACACAAAACACACATCAAAACTTAAAATAAATAATAAAGAATATGCAACACACAAATACAAAATGGCAACAACACCTCGATACCTTGCAAAATAATAACAATAAAAAAGAAAGAAAAATATAAATAAATAAATAAAATAGGGGGAAGTAGGGAGGTAAGGTGATTCAATTTGTCAAGTAGAGTGCATTGACTGAAGTTAAGTTCCAAGTAAGAGTTCCACTTCGTATAGAAATATGAGTCCAATTAAAGAAAATACATCATGTCATGGAGCCACAGAGTCATACAATGCCTTGTCAACAACGATGTAAAAGCAATAACATTTGACTGGGCCTTGAAAAGTAAATGAATCTGTGAGGACAAGCCAAAAATTACAATGATGGGACATTTAAATAGTGGTACCAATAACTTTTGAGGCAATATCAAAAAAATCAGACAAAAATGTATAAATCCTAGTGCAGGAAAAAAAACATGAGTTTGTTACCATGTTTTTGAATTTATTTTGGCTGGTTGAGTTGAGCTGCTTGACATATGAGCGCAGCACACTAAAGTACAGCAAGAGAAAATTTAGAGGCATCAGGGTGCAGATTGGCTGTAACTTCTTTTCTTGTTAAAGGAGATTTATAATGCCCATCTTTACATTTAGAATTTAAATGCCTTTTTTCATCATTTTTCAAAAGCTTTATGGTATGGGATTGTGATATGTCAATTCTTGTCCCATTTAATTAGTGTGTTCCGCATTCACCTCTGTGTTCTTTTACAGTTTGCTCAACTTGCCCATATATACACTGCATAGATACTGATTGAAAAGAAAGATACACAATTATAATATTCAGGTTTACTTTTTTTGTGTGCGTGTTCTGTACTTGGTAACACTGAATCAGAATACTTTATTATTCCCTGGAGGAAAATTGTAGTTTTTAAAGATGCTCCATATGTCGTGTTATATACAGAAGTAGAGTAAGAATTAATTAGTAAGCAATATGGGAAAAAAATACAGAATGAAGTAAAAATATAATGGCATGTGTCAGTAAGTTATAAATATTAAAGAAAACATATATTGCACTGTGTGTCAGGTAATATTGCATTTTAATCATAATTACAATATTGCACATAAATGTTGTATTTTTGAGTGAGGAGTTAAAAAGTTTGATGATAGTTTAATGGTCACAGGTAAGAATGACCTCCTGTGGCACTCTGTGGTGCATTTGGATGGAAAAAGTCTTAATCTAAATGTGCTCCTGTGTCTGACCAATATGTCATACAGTGGGTGGCATTGCCATGATGGCCTTCAGCTTATACAGCATCCTCCTCGCTGACACTGCCATTAGCAAGTCCAACTCCACACCCACAACAAGGATGGCTTTATTTTAATTGTAATAATATGATTACTGTGTATTGCATTTAATGAGTATTAATACAGTACAAGCTGTATGTTCTTAAATGTGTCTTAAAAAGCAACCTAAATCATATTTTTGACGGAAAAAAAACATGATCAAAGTGCTGCCTGGGCAGTCATGCACCTCTCATGCCTCGCCTGCTGGAATTTAGAAAACATGACCATTTATCAAAGAAATTATATACATCCAAGGGAATACATTTTGCTTTGGCAGAGGACATTACATGAGCAGGCAGATCGAATGTGACTGAGAACAGATTCCTGTAAACAGTGGTAAAGGTGGAATAGCTCAGTAGTTTGGGTGATGGGTAAGCAATCTTAAGTTCAAATCCCAGGTCCATTAACGTTACCAATATGGGTCCCTGAGCAAGAACTTGAACCCTCATTGCTCCAGAAGTGCTGTATAGCCAACCATTTGTTCTGACCCTAACCAAGATACTTGTAAGTCACTTGTAAATGTAACACTGCTATATAATTAGCAAAATGTGCTCCAAATGATTTTTGATTGTGTTGATTAAAAAGAATCAGTGTGTGTTCAATGTGTTTCAGGTTTGGTCACATGTCCTTAGCACTGTCAACTTTTATTAAAATTGTTTGAGCCAGTTCTCGGTTCCATGTCTTAACAGGGAAAGATTGCAGTACTATTGAATTGAACCTTGTATGTGACTTCAAGAAACTAACAAAACGAGTTGATTACAAAAATGACATCAGAATTTCAACTGTTTGGGGCAGTATCCAAACCTAAACACTAAAAATTTGAATGATTAATACATATGTTCCATTATAAAATCAGGCATTGCATCTGAATAGCAAAAGAATGAAATCTGTATGTGTATACAGGAGTCACAATTTTAGAGAATGAAAAAAAAAAACTTATTTTAGCTGATTGGCATGTTGGCTTAATGTACTTACATGAAATTTTTGACTTGAAGCCAAAAAGCATCTTTGTTTGCCACTCTACATAACAGCATCTGCTTGGTGCAGTTTGTAATTCTAAAGTTGTAAGAGATACATTTACATTACATTTGGTCATTTAGCAGACGCTTTTATTCAAAGTGACTTACAAGTATCCCAACTTAATGTCTTGGGTCTGAACACAGAGTTACATTCAGCACCCCCTGGAGGAAAGAGGGTTAAGGGCTTTGCTTAAGAACCCACATTGGTAACTTTAGTGGACCGTTTGGATTGATAACCCAACACCTTAACCACTGAGCTACCGCACCCATAGTTGTATTGAATTGAACATAAGTAACATTGATTTAAAAAAGACACTACAGGAAAAAAAAAATCTAATCACATGTGAACACTCTGGCCACCTGCTCTTAACATAATATACAGTACTGTATAATGATGTACCAATTTTGTAAGCAGTTATGTTGTTTTATAATAATATTTAACACAAAACTCATTTTTGTTATTAATCATGTGAAATACAAAAACAGTTCAGCTTCACTAATTTACTTCTAGTATTTTTGTTTTGCAGCTTTATAACTGCTCAGTGTGCAATGCAGTTTTCATCACGTGGAGTGCGTCCAGGTTTAACCACTGTGCTTGCACGTCACCTAGACAAGAACACAATGGGTTACCTTCAGTGGCGATGGGGTGCTCAGTCTTCCATGAACACCAGCATTGTCAGAGACACAAAGAGTAGCCACTTCACTTTTGCTGTGCAGGTTAGGAAATCCAACCAGCTGGAAAAGCTTTTTTTTCTTTTTGACCTACCAAAGAAAGCTCTTTTACTGTAAATCTTCTAATTTGCTTACCATACTTTTCTCTATTGTTTAAAGCTTGGAATTCCACAGACGTTTGCCATGATGAGCTATCAGTACAAATTCCAAGATGATGATCAGACTAAGATCAAGGGTTCTGTCAAGTATGTGCTAAAACATCATTTTAAACCGACATTGCAAATTGCTTTTGGATACGAACTAATTTCTTTAAATAAGCAGTTGTAAGATGAATTTCCTGTGTTGTTGCTATAGATCCGGCTTTTTTGGAACAGTGGTGGAGTATGGTGCTGAGACTAAAATCAGCCGACACAGTGTTCTTGGTGCTACTGTCAGTGTTGGTGTTCCACAAGGAGTCTCTCTAAAAATCAAGTATGAAACTGCATCCCCTAATGGTCATAATATATTATTGTTACTAAAAGTGAGCATTGGAGGAAACAATTAAACCCTTGTTATGTTTCAGATTAAACAGAGCCAGCCAGACATACTTCTTTCCAATCCACTTGACAGACCAGCTTCTACCCAGCGCAGTTTTTTATGCTACTGTTGGACCTCTGGTATTTTACTTGGCCATCCAGAGACTTGTTATCAAGCCTTACCTACAATCTCAAAAGGAACAGTAAGTATTATATGTCTTTTTACTGTAATATGCTTGAGTTTTAAATTAGATATTATCTCATCTCATTATCTTCTACTTGGTTCTATGCTGGAGCTGTAGTCATGAGGGGGATGCACCCAAGATGGGGTGCCAAACCACCGGTGGGCACACATTCACACAGAAGACACAAAAGTTTAGATGGGGCAATTTAGAGCAGCCTAGTTACATTGAATCCATGTTTTTGGACTTTCTGTGGAAGCCAGGGAGCCCAGAGAGGTCCTTCGCAGACACAGGAGAACATAAAGGCTCCTAGATCGACATTCGAACCGGGATTATCAGCGCTTAGAGGCAGGCATGTTCACCACTACACACTACCACTGTCAACCTGTTAAATTATATGATAACTAACTGCTTAGTGCTGCTCTTGCATTTCTGGTTTTTCACTACACCAAAATATTACAGCTGGCCAAAAAGCTAATATTTTATATTATTCTTTAACAGCAGGTTAGACATTACAGTGTGTGGCAGGATCGCCGTGGTGCAGAAAACAAAGGTGGTGGCGTCGTTGATGGACTTTGATTCCGGTTAATTAATGGAAATGACACAGCTCCGCCTTATGAGTGTGCGCCCACTAAAACCGGGAACATCAAAAGTCGCAGAGAGAGACCGACCACAAGCTGGTGGGATGGTATACATGGCACCAAAATGTAACGAGGGGTGGGTACGAATAAGGACTGGAGACAGGATTTCTCTCAGCAGGAATGGGCTTTATTAAAGAAGATTTAAAATCACACTCAAACTACAACTGTAATGGCCTGGTGTCGCTCGCCGAAGTCCAGCTTTTCATCGGTCTCTCCCGCCGCAGCTTCTGGTTTTGAAGTGCACACACTCCAGCGGGCCCGTGTCAGGTGCATTAATTAACTAGAATCAGAAGTCCATCAATGACGGCTACATCGTCTCCCCCTCAGGGACGGGAGGCACCACACAGTGTCTAATGAATTGTGGTGCTTACTTCAGATGACCTGATGTAAAACTTAATATCTTCAGTTTTAGAAGCCTATTGTAGGATGAGTAGATCCACTTGCTGACATTATTCTACTCTCTCTCACACCGTGTTGCAGTTCCTGAGTTTTGTATCTGTCATTAAAAAATGCAATAGTCCTGTACCTTTAGTCAGTTTTTAATGACACTGTGGTTTGGGGTTTAACCATGTCTTTAACTGGTGTTAATTGTCGGTTTTTGACCTTTGTTTGTGCTAGGTTAGTAAAATGGTTGACTTATTCACGTCCTTCTGAATTCACTCTGCCTTGGAAACTTGAACTTGCCTTAAACTTTAAAGACTCTTAACATAAAGGGTCACAAACGGGTTCTGATTGTATCATCTCTGGTTTCTTTAAAACTTTACAGCGATTTAACGAGATGTTTTGATGTCGTTAAATGTAAACAATACAAGCCGCAATATTTGTAAGCAGAACTGCGGCATAGTCACAAATGAACTTGCCCACTGATGAAAACCCTGTTCTCTGCGCTACTTCTTGTGTTTCCGTTGTGTTGGAAATGCATGACTGTTCATTCGGATTATGACATAAAGCAAAATGTACCAAATAAGCAGTTTGTACTAAATTTAATTTGTTGGTGACTACCCCCTCTCTTTAGGGAATTGGAGAAACATCGGGAGAGTGCAGCCTCAGACATTGCCAGAAAGAAGCAAGAGGCAGAATCTGCTGTGAGTCTGCACGGGCCACATAAGCTGCTTATAGTTCTTAATGTACACTCGTTTGACACTTCCTTTGTGTTGCATGAAAGATAGCAGTATGTTGTGGTTACACTATTCTATATTTGTTCATTGATGACTGTCAAAATGATAAATGTGTGCATTTTTGTGTCTCTGTAGGTTCTGCTGATGCAGGAGTCTGTACGGAGAATCATTGAAGCTGAGGAGTCTAGAATGGGTAAAAAAAAAAGCTTTTGTCTGCATATATCTTGACACCACTGCTCACAAAATTGAAGTTCCAATGGAGACAGCAAAGTAAAAACGTTAAAAAAAAGCAAACACAAACAATATGTCGTATTTAGATAATAAATCAGATTTATGGTATGTCATGATTGGCACTTAGTGCTCAAGTCTCACAACTTATGGAAATTCTGTGTTCTTCACAGGCAGATTTAATGATATTTGGATTCAAACAAACTTTGGAATCTTATTAAGCACTATCATTCAAAGATAATTAAAATGCTTATTTGCTAATTTGCTTATTTGCTAATACTCAAAATATTTGCTTTAATCACACACAACGAGCATCACTCACTCACCAAAATAAATGAAAATAATTCAATGTATTTGTTGAAATCTATTGTGACAGTTTTCATGTTGATGATTAACACCCAGAAAAATCACAAAGTTTAGGTTTCATTTTTCATTTAAATAGTTACTCACATTTTGTGCTTTCACAACTCAGGTAGTCAGATGTTTTTAATGCATTTCCTACTTGCTAAATAATTCCTAATGCCTTCTGTTGATGAAAGTGGGGTGCAGTTTTGAAGAATTACATATTGCTGTGAATGACTTGGTTTGAATATGAGAGATTAAGATTATATAGAAAAAACAAAATGTAATTATTTTGGATCTTATTTTGAATTATTTTGGAAATGAGACAAAGGTTCATCACTTAGCAACAGGTATATACATTTACAAACTAATATATTTGGGTTATATGGTCACTCGCATTTATTGTTAATGCAGTTATAAAGAAACTGTCCTGTTTTGATTTAATTAAACTCAAATTGTGGATGATATTTAAACCATAAGTGCGTAGTAATGTTTTTTATTGGCATGTTGGAAGTATTTGTGTTTAAATTTAAATGGTGATGTAATTGTGTATATGAAATATTTACATATAGTTTTATAAAATAAAAGTACACCTTCTGTTAGTGCCATGGTTTACATATCAGAACATAATAAGCTTCTGGTGCTTAACAAAAATTATGTAAACCCTTTCAAGCTCAGCTCTCAAAATAAAAAAAAAATAAAAATGTGGCAAAAGGACTGGGAAAACAAGAACAGAACAAACTTTACAAAATCCACCCCAACATCCAAGTACGACCAAAACCATTAACTGGAAAGAGATGCAATCAGAAAACGTGCACAACATACCACAGTGGACATACTCACTTAACACATTCACACCTGGTGAAAACAGAACAGCCACCATGCATTACACAAACTATTGAGCATATATTAACAATATATGACACAGAACGGCAAATATTGTGTAAAATATGGTGTTAAAGAGCCAATCAGCCAACTAAGTAACCAAAATAATGTAAATACAACCTCAGACAACTTGACAAATTTACATGGACCAGTATACTCCATGAAACAAACTAGCTTGTGGGACTGATTTTGGCAGCAAAAAATATTTCCTGAAGAATAACTATCACATCATTGAGAAGGTATTTTGACCCACTACTTCGTGTTTCCTGTATTTTTGTGTAGGTTTCGTGTATTCCTTTATTTACAGCTTGACCACAGAATTTACACACAATGGCCTAATATTTTCGATTTAGACTTTCATTGTTCCAGAAGTGTTCTGGTTGTAACTTTGGTGCAGCTTTAATGCAGGCCATAGTTTTTCCGAGTCATTTTCTCTCTGTACTGTTATAAACATTAACATGCCAGAGTCTGAAATGTAGCACTTGTTTTTTAATTGCACATCCTAGGATGAATTTGCTAAATACTGGCATCATTTTTGTTAACTTAGTAAGGACACAATGTAATTTGTCGTATTGTTGATCTAAGGCCATAATTTTGTAGTCGTAGGCTTGTGGTTAAGGAACCAGCCTGAAAGAACCAACCTGAAAATCCCTGGTTGGATTTCCGGTCCCACCAGATATTATGCCTGAAGTGCACTTGAGCAAGGCACCTAACTCCATTTGCAATATAGAAGGCTGCCCACTTCTCAGGGCACATGTGCTTACTTCGTGTGTGTGTGTGTGAGAGAGAGAGATTCACTGCAAAGATGGGTTAAATGTGAAGGACAAATTCCTTTGTGTGTAAGCACAGTAGGCTTGCCAGAGGTGCTGCCAATTTCTTGGAGGTGTCATCAGCTCTTTGTCCATGGCTTTATCAAAACACTGGCTATGACAATTACTGGATGGAAAGCACTATATAAATAAATAATTTCAACTTGAACTGAGTGAAATAAATCACTTTATCTCTTTTTTAGACCATCTAAGAATTAGAACATTTTCTTGTCCTAACATTTAAAACCATCAAATTCAGGGTGTCATTTTTTTTCTATAGAGCTCTATGGGGTGATACAGTAGCTGTATAGCAAACAGTTGCAGATGTATTTTATGTTTTTTTTTCCAGGCCTTATTATTCTTAATGCCTGGTATGGGAAATTTGTGACTGATAACAGTAGAAAGCACGAAAGAGCAAGAGTCATCGATGTAACTGTACCACTTCAGTGCCTGGTAAAGGACTCCAAACTCATTCTTACAGAAGCCTCAAAGGTAAAGTAACCAAATACATTACAACTTGTTAACCAAACCTCATCGCTACAAATTTAGTAAACTGAGAAAAATGAGTAATTTTAATTTATTTATTTTTTGTCTATTATATGGAGTACATAATTGTAACATTAAGAAGTAGTAAACTATAATAAGATATAGATTACATAAGAAAGTCATGATTAACCAATGTTGTACATTACAAGATCTACACTAAGATAAACACTAAGCCTCGTGTTTGTGTTTTTACACACACATACACACACATATACATTAGGCATAACATTGAGACTATCTTCCTAATATTGTATTGTTTGCTTAAAAAACAACCTTGACCTGCAAGGAATGTACTGCTCTAGACATCTGAGTTTGTTCTGTGATATGAAGATGATGTACAGAAGGTATCATTGTGGGAATGTCCAAAATTATTCATGCCCCTCTCAATAATCAGTACAAAAATGCTTTTACAGCATTTAAATGCATCCTATAAAAGGGTAAAAATAATACTTCTTTTTGGTTAAATGTATATTTAAATGTAAAAAATATTTGTTTAAAATGCTGGAAAATACTTTTTCTACAATGATGCATTTGTACATTTGTCTTATTACGTTTTTGGAAATGTCGATTTCTGCCAACAAAAAAAAACCTGGTTGTTTAAAGGTAGCTTTAAGTCAAAATTTATATATATAGTTTTAGGTTACACTGTGTACATGTGTGTGTTTAAATAAATATCAAATGTAGCATTTGTTCTGTATTTGATTTGAATACAGGCTGGATTACCTGGTTTTTATGACCCATGTGTGGGTGAGGAGAAGAGTCTGAAGGTTCTTTATCAATTTCGAGGCGTTATGCACCAGGTTCTGTCTGGTGATACAGAAGCACTCAGGATACCAAAACAGTGTAAGTTATGTTTAGTTTTACAGGGGATTGTGTGTACTTTGGGTCATTACATGAGTTCTTAGTTTTATCATTGTGTCCTGACAATAGTTTATGGGTGGTGTATAATGACAAGTGTAATTCCACCCAAAAACATTTCAGACAGGTACATATTAGAGACATTAATTTGCCCTGGTGTCTGTCATTCTGCTCTGCAATGTCCTTGTTCAGGGTGTTTTACCACATTTCTTATGAGCACTGTCATAGACTCCTATCTGCATTTGCCAAACACTGATGTAGA
Source organism: Corydoras maculifer (assembly GCA_019802435.1). Lineage (NCBI taxonomy): Eukaryota > Metazoa > Chordata > Actinopteri > Siluriformes > Callichthyidae > Corydoras > Corydoras maculifer. The sequence goes on along the minus strand of JAFMOD010000544.1, from coordinate 1,312,813 downwards.
TGACTGTTAGAGATAGGAAATAATACAAATAAAGAAAACTTGGTATAATAGTACTAGAGGAAAAATATGCAGGCTTTATTTACATTGGCATTATGTAGCTTACTAGCTTCCTCTAATTGAGAGAGCCAATGCATAGTGTGTCCAGTACAGGGTTTAACATTTTACTAAACACTTAACTGACTGGGGTTTGGTTAACAATCTACATGTTACTATAGGGGGTTTAAATTTCAAGTAAACTCAAGTTACCAGTGTGGATCCTTGAACAATGCTCCAGGGTTGACCCTGTGTTTATACCTGCAAGTTCCTTTGGATTTGAAAGCATCTCCAAATATCCTAATGTATGTAAGAATATTTCTTTCTGTAAAACTACAGAATTTCTAAGTAAAGTGTAGTAAGCAAATGTTAAAACATTTTGTTTAATATAATGCACACACAAAATACTTAATTCCCTTAAATTATAATAGAATGTCAAAAGTGAAGTTTGTTCATTCATTCATTATCTTCCGCTTAATCCTTTAGAAGGGTCGCGGTTACCCATGCCCATCCAAAGGAGGACGTTTTGAGCACTGGGCAAATGCACCTAGGACAGTGTTCCAATCTATCGCTGGGCACACTCACTCACATAGACACACACACAAACATATTGGGTAATTTGGATAATCCAATTTACCATACCTTTTTGGAATGTGGAAGGAAACCCACACGGACATTGGGAGAACATGGAAACTCCACCCAGATTGGGATTTGAACCTGAATACTCAGTGCAAATAAGCCACCAATAAGCCACTGTGCTGCCCCAAAAGTAAAGTTGATCAGTGAAAACAATTGAAATATTATTCAAGGCTTTTAAGTGTAAAGAGTTGATATATTAAGTATGGAAATGTCAAAACGTATGCAACCACAATGTTGTTTAATGTTACTTTAATTGGGTCAAAATTGCTCTTTCGTGTTTCATGCCCCTCATTCTATTATGCCACAACTCACAGGATCAGTGATTCCTTTCACTATCCATCCATTATCTTCCGCTTTATCCTCTACCAGGGTTGCGGGGGGAGGGGCTCCCCATGTCCAACCAGGGGAAAACATTTCGGGCGCTGGTCAGATGCACCCAGGACAGGGCGCTAATCCATCGCTGGACACACACTCACACTCACACAGACACATATGCAAACACACTTTATATAGGGCAATTTGGAGAATTCAATTGACTTTTGATCCATGTTTTTGGACTGTGGGAGGAAACCGGAGAACCCGGAGTAAACCCACATGGACACGGGGAGAACATGGAAACTCCACCCAGATGGGGATTCGAACCAGGAATTGCTAGTGCTGAGAGGCGAACTTGCTAACCACTAAGCCACCGTGCCACCCGGGATCAGTGAATATCACAAAATAAATTAAAAAAAAACACAAACTGGAGGTTTTAACATTTCTACCGAAAACCGAATACCAAAAAAAATGACCGATATGGGTCCGATATGGGTGGTTTCTGAATGAATTACATGCCTATAATTACAATCTTGTCAAAATACAAAGAAATACAAGAAGTGTGTAATGACCTGGTATAAACAGGCTCTTGTTTCAGTGTCTCATTCAGTGTCTTATGTTTGCCCTTTTTTCTTCTTTGTAGCTCACAGGATTGACAACGACACTTAGAAGCTGTTACCTGAAAGTGAAAATTTGGACTGACATTCTTTGTGGCCTAAAAGCCATTCCTGCACAGCTCTATTGTGCAGTTTTAATTGTGATGGTAAATGGCATGTTTGAAACCTGAATTCTCTGCAGCAATGCATGAATTTCTTTTCACATCATCTTCTTAAAAACTTGTTTCTGAAATTCATATGTACCCGAAAAAAAGTTGTTACTAAGTTTCTGCCTTCCTGATTATTATTTCCCTGTAAAATGGTCATTACTATTGAACTGTTCTGGAGTCCATCCAAGTTACCACCCAGTGTCTGCATTCAGCTGCTATGTGAGCAAGCTGCCTAAAACTCTATACAGAAACCTGAAGATGCTGCTTAAGAAATTCAAAGAAACAGCTAAAAAGTAACTTTTCACAGGTAATATGAAAATTGTGACTACACCGTTTATATGCAGGCCAATAAACATCTAATGAATATCCACTCACTATTCATTGAAATCATAAACTCATAAAATCAAAAACTCAAAAATTCATAAAAATAATTAGTGAAGAAACGTTTTTCCAGCTTTGCTTTTCGTCAAATACAATTTACATTTACTTTTTTTGGTGCAACAATAAAAACATACCTGAAATGGACACAGTAAGTGTTATTAGTCTCACCCTTAACTTGTAGGTTAAACATGATGTTTTTGTAGAGAAACAATGCAATAATCTAAATAACCTCTTTAAATTCCCCAATTCGTCATCTTTTAGCTCATGATTTTTAGTTTGTTACAAATAACTTTAAATGGCTTTAATTAAAATGATGAATTATATGAGATCATTACTTTTAATAAAAAGTGTCATCATTCTAAATGACTAATGACATTGAAAGGTAAGGATTTAAATGCAAGAATGTCTTTAACAGGTATTATTATTTAGAATAGTGAACTGTTTATGAGATAACAACCTATGAAAACATTCACCTAAAATCACAGTCATTTATTTTTAAACCTGCAGTGTTGAATTATAAAATGGGTTCTGGCAAAGTATAGCCTTGAATCTGCTACGGGAACAGATTTTTATTTGTTTATCAAGTAAGGGTTCACAAAACTATTGAATTGCAGTGTGTTTTCAGACACCAAGTAATCTAGATGCTTCAGAATAGTTTTGGTACTAATAAAAAAAATTGTTTTTTAAAAAAACAATTTAGAACCATATTCACTAAAGAAACCTTTTAAAAGGATTTCGTGAAGGTCAATGTAATGAATGCCATGCAAATTTAAAAAAAAGGAACTGTTGAATTAATATATTCATATATCATAATATTCATACTTCATTACAGTTGCTTAACTTTAAAATATAATATTGGTGAAAAAGAACACTCTTGCGAGCTGCATATGCTTGGTCATTACAGTATGTGTCAGCGGTGATCATGCTTTGGATATTTCAAGCTTATAGGCATATTATTTATGGTCATATTATTGTTGAAACCCATAAGTTTAAAGTGCAAATATATTTATATTATATAGTATATACACAACTAGGGTTTCCCGGTTCGAATCCCCATCTGGGTGGAGTTTCCATGTTCTCCCCGTGTCTGCGTGGGTTTTCTCCAGGTTCTCCGGTTTCCTCCCACAGTCCAAAAACATGGATCAAGTTAATTGATTTCTCAAAATTGCCCCATTCAGAGTGTGTCTGTGTGAGTGAGTGTGTGCCCAGCGATGGATTGGCGCCCTGTCCTGGGTCTATCTGCCCAGCGCTCGAGACGTTCTCCCCTGGATGGGCATGGGGAACCCCACCGCGACCCTAATAGAGGATAAGCGGGAGATAATGAATGAATAGTATATACACAAATAAGGAGTGCATGGGAACTGGAACCAGACTGTTTAAACTTTCAGCAGTACAGTGCTTTTCCCATATTTATCTATTTATCCTTGCATTAAACCACAGTGCCAGCAGAGTGGTATTGGCATTTAGGTCAATAAAAATAATTGTTTAATAATTGACATACTAGATTTTCTGGACTGCATTTCAAGGTTTGATTTTAAAACTAAGTCAAGAGGCTTAACTAAAAAAAATGTCTGATTCAAGTAAATCTTTTAGGAGACAATTATTTATTATTTATCTCTTATTTAAGTGGGATAACTGGCCTTGTCTTGGTGAAAGTTTAGTTTGGTTTAGTCTCTGTCTCCTTTAAAATGCTAAGCTAACATTAACAACTAAACAAACTTGATTGAACAGCCAATGTCAAAGTTTATGTTTTATATGTTTATAGTATGATTGCCACATATATTTAGCAGTGCTCTCCCTCCTTTATACAGGTGTGTGTATGTATATATGTATGTATGTATGTATATATATATATATATATATATATATATATATATATATATATATATATATATATATATATATATGTGGGTGTGTGTGTGGGTGTTTTTCTGTGACCCCCTGAATATTTTAATGATATTATGAACTGAAATAAAATTATTTAGTAAATGATGAAAAACATGCCTTTAAACTCATTAACAAATTCTTTATCACAGTTTGGCACAATGTGAACAATGACCCATCCCTACTTGTATCATGTTTATTTTTTTGCAGCAAAACAATGCAATTTTTTTTCTTTATTCAGTATTAATGAAAACTAATCAGAAGCCTGTGCAAAATGGAGACAGAGACATTATTTTTAAGCCCATATGTGTGGAGGTTAACTAACATAAGGTGATCACTATGGTCACTTTTAGGCTGATTTAACATGCAATAATAAAATGTGGTTCACAATTTTATCTGCAAGCTTAAACCTTTTTAAAGTCAATTTGTTGAATATTAATATTGACTTCACTTTAAATTTACACGCACAATTGTTTACCACAAATTAAATACTGTTAAATCTGAAAATGAGTGGTTAAAATACCATACTCCTTATGAAGAAAAAAAGTAATTGCAGTAATTGAAGATGTACCCTGATGCCTCTAATTTTTTTGGGGTGATGAATAAAACAATAATACTCTGGATAGATTGCAATTCTGTTACTGAGCAAGCGCAAACATTTATAAGCACATTTTTACCTACTAGCTAATACTGGAAAGCCCAGAAATAAAGGCACACAACTAAATTACTAATTTTTGGAAATAAGACCCAGGACTTTCTTGCTGTGAGGTGACACCATCCCAAGAAATACTTAATTTACATATATTTTCAATGTAAGGTATTTTATAGGGTGGCAAAAACTGTTATGGTCACCAAGAAAGTCTTGGTAATACAACTAAGCCTACAAAGTTGTATACACGCATGTACACACACACACACATATGTGTGTGTGTATACACCTTTGTAGGCTTAGTTGTATAGTTAAAATGTAACCTATAGAATTACTTTTGGTTTCTGGAAATAAGACCTAAGACTTTCTTGGTGACAGTGACAGTTTCAGCCACCATATAAAAATACTTTACATTGAAAGTGTAATGCGAATATCAAGTGGGTAAATGTGTGTGTGTTTGTTTGGGGAAAAGGGGGTCAGCATTGTGGCCTAGTGAGAGGCATGTTCGCCTCTCAGTGCTCGGAATTCAGGGTTTGAATCCCAATCTGGGTGGAGTTTCCATATTCTCCTGGTTGCGTGGGTCTCCTTCAGTTTCCTCCCACAGTCCAAACACGTATTCAAGGTAAATGCTCTAAATTGCCCCATAGAGTGTGTGCCAAGTGATAAATTGCCGCCCTGTCCTGGGAGTGTCCGCCCAGGGCCCCAATATTTAGACCACTCATTATAATGAATGATTGATTTTTACAAATGCATCTACTTAAAATTTGTAATTAAGAGATTTATACCTTTGTCGAAGGTTCAAATGTAAATGTTGGGTCGGAAAATTGTTTTCTTTGAACGCGAGCACGTGTGCGCGCTTGTTTCTATTTGCCCTCAAGGATGAACTTATAAGTAACACGGGGCTTTTACTTTGAAAAATCATTCAAACGCAGACTTTGCAGTTGGTGGTGCAAAGGCACGGTGTACAAACCGCGCAGTAAACTGAAGTGCCGCTCCGGAATGGACGGAGTGGACGCCAGTCGCCATCGACCCGGGACCGGGGAATGCGTGCGCGAGCGTGTGTGTGCGTGTCACTGCACCGACAGACCACCAACACACACTGATGCACGTCAAACACTGACCCAAGCAACACTAACACAAAAATGACTCAGGAACAGAAAAAAAGCTCAATTAAGATCAAACTAATTGCACAAGAAATAAATATCTGAAATATTCGGACACTGTGCTATTTGACCCTTAAGCGACACTACAGTGCAGCAGATTATCTAAGCACACTATTAGACCTATTAAAAAGGTAGGGCAGTACGTGGCTTAGTGATTAGTTTCACCTCTCAGCACTAGGGATTCCTGGTTTGAATCCAAATCTGGGTGGAGTGTCCATGTTCTACCCATGTCTGCATGGGTTTCCTCTGGGTTCTCCGGTTTTCTCCCACAGTCCAAAAACATGGATTAAGGTAAACTGAATGCTCCTGTGCTTGTGTGTGTCTGTTTGAGTGAGTTATTGGCCAGCGATAGATTTGTGCCCTGTTCTGGGTGTATCTGCCAACCGCCAAAAATGTTCTCCCCTGGATGGGTGTGGGACCCCCCCCCTCCAATGATGCTAGTCGAGGATAAAGTGGAAGGGAATAGATGGATGGAATAACGAGGTACAGACTGACACCCTACCCAGTCCTGTTTACCCCAAGAGGAGAGACTGTGTCAACACAGTAGAAACGGAGCTGCACTTCCTCACTCAGTGTACCAGATACCAGCACATCCAATCCAAGTTCTTTTCCAAATTTAATAACATCATCCATGAATTCACCTTCCTCTCAGACCCTGACAAACTGCCTCACCTACCGAATACACACACACAGCTGTCACCAAATGAGGGACAGTGGGTATATATATATATATATATATATATATATATATATATATATATATATATATATATATATATATTACATTCATTCATTCAGTCATTATCTTCCGCTTTATCCTATATTAGGGTCGCGGGGGGTTCCCCATGCCCATCCAGGGGAGAACTGCTGAGAGGCGAATGTGCTAACCACTAAGCCACCGTGCTGCCCTATATTCTATTTTTTTAATTTATATAAATAATCGCAGTACGGTGGCTTAGTGGTTAGCACGTTCGCGAAAAGTTCTCCCCTGGATGGGCATGGGGAACCCCCCCCCCCCCAACCCTAATATAGGATAAAGCGGAAGATAATGTATGAATGAAAAATAATATATAACATATATATTATGTAAAGGCGGCACGGTGGCTTAGTGGTTAGCACATTCGCCTCTCAGCGCTAGGGATTCCCGGTTCGAATCCCCATCTGGGTGGTGTTTCCATGTTCTCCCCGTGTCTGCGTGGGTTTCCTCCGGGTTCTCCGGTTTCCTCCCACAGTCCAAAAACATGGATCAAGTTAATTGAATTCTCAAAATTGCCCAATTTAGAGTGTGTCTGTGTGAGTGAGTGTGTGCCCAGCGATGGATTGGCGCCCTGTCCTGGGTCTATCTGCCCAGCGCCCGAGACGTTCTCCCCTGGATGGGCATGGGGAACCC